>BGZK01003250.1:0-28965 GCA_005406025.1 Eumeta japonica
TATATACATTAGCTAATTACATGTTTATATTTCTTTTCCTAGCTCACTCAAAGTATAACACATTCGCTCATTACAATCGTTACAAAGAAGCAGGCTGGTCAATTAACGCATAATTTCGAAATAAAATTTCCAGATTACATATACAATTACAGCGGTTGAACATATGAACAATCTTTATACACTTAAATATGGTATGCACATTTTTTTTTTTATTTGTCAGCCTTTAATACAAACAAACCCTTTACTATTCTAGAACTTTGTGTACTGTTTGAAAATTTCTTTACAGTAAAAGCCTCAAAAATTGCATACTTTTCAAACATGTTATGATTTTCACCAATCATACCTGCTACATTCGTGCATTAACAGTCGGCTTTTTTTCTTTCAGCTTCTCATTTGTCACACATACTACATTTTTCCAAAACATTTTTACTTTTCACACCTTGCATCTAATTCATTTAAATTTCTTGCTTACTCACTTTCACTCGCAAAATCTCTCACAACTACCAAGGAAAAAATCAATTATTGCATTCCAACAACATGCACCCAACCTTATTACTCTCACAGAAAGCTTTAAAAATGCACCACTCATATTCAGTTCATTTTAAATTTGAGACATTCATAATTTCTGCTTATGTCCAAGCAAACAATTAGAAGGCAATTTCGTCAAGATTTGTTACCGTTATATTGGTAAATAATGTAATACCCTTTGGGTACAGTTCATTTTATTGTTGCCAAAAGAAGCTCTGAAAATACATTTTAATATTTTTAAAGAACGACCTACAGCACACACCTCCAATTACAAGCACTCTTGGCTCCCTTTGCTTCAAAGTCACTCTCTTTTTTTTTGCAGTCACTAACATGTCACATACCACGCAAGTCTACAGATGTATACACAACTAACATTCAAAATCATTTACATATTTAAATCATGCTACTGTTCACTACATTTCTTCTTTCATACATTCTTTCAATCTTACTTGACATTACACAGACCCACTACCATTACCATCAAGCCCTTCCTATCGTGCTTAGCAACATTTAAAAATCGCATACTGTAGTTTTGTTACACATATTTATGTGTTCTCTTAATTCTGCTACAAAACTGTCGAAAACCAAAATACATGTTAAATATTCTATACTTCCTATACACAGGCGAATTTCTTTATTTAGACATAACGCAAAAAATGATTTAAGTCCGCCTCAATCGATAAAAAAAAAATGGAAACTTTTAGAGCATTTAAAAACTGTTATTCGCATAAATTCGAAATTGACGGTGACATGCAATAAATCTTATAAACTCTTATACGATATAATTTTTATTTGCTTCGTAGCATCTATATATTCCCATATAACACAAAATTTTAATAGTTTTACTGTTTTTCTTTAAATTTAACCACCGCTAAGACGGTAAGAATTATCGAAAACAATAAATTTTTATTACGACACCAATGAATCAATGCGTTTTTTCCTGTTACATTTAACTCTTTCTAGCACGCCATATGCAAACTCTTTTAAAACGACTATTATTCGTAATACAAATATGCTAATCGCATACAAATCTCAAAATTTCTTTCAGATCGTTTCATTTTATTCGAAATTTTATTATTCTTTAATTAATCAATATATGTGCATATATTGTTTCCACCGCCTCCAAAAGATGTTCAACAAAATTTTAAAGATCTCATTTCAAGTTGTAGTCATTATCAGAAGAAAAATAAATTAAGTTTTTCATAAAATTATGTAACAGTTGCGGTTTCTTTGAATTTAAGACAAGTTTTATGAAACTTTAAATGCTTTTGAACCATTCTAATAACTGCCGATCCCCTTATATAAATTTTGACATTCGAAGAGGCTGATACAAAATCTATATTTATTGCAAAACTCTTATATCAACCATGGATTTACTATTAATAAACTTTTAGGAAGGTCTTGCTCAATGACGCCGTTAAATTTTGATATTTTACAGATTATTCGAAGAGTGGAATGAAATTTTATAATATTATTATATACATATCAAATATGTGAATATGAATATACGTTTTGTTTAAATTAAACTCTCGTTAAGAACAAAAATCTGTTAATATTAAGGTTTTAGCACAACTACGGCGATTTTTTTATAACAACTCTACTAATTTTTTAGTATGAACATTTCGCGCTATTTTTGTATAAACTTTTTCTTTTAATTACCACGCTCGAATGCGTTTAAGAACTATGAAACATTGTAATCATACGATGGATATTTAATTTAAAGCTGTTCCTCGAAAACACCGCAAATTTTTGAGACGTAAATAATTATTTAAGCACAAGTCCAACACTAATAAAAGTTTTATTTTTGAAAACATAATACACATAAGTAATGAAAACTTTTATACACATTAATATTTCATCTCTACCTCACTCTGACAATAGTTTCAGGCCAATTTTTTTTTTTTTTTTTTTTTAAATCAACAATTTTATTTAAAGTAATTAAAGTTGCTTAGGTTTTAAAACGCAGTATTGAATTATTAAACTCTGGCTTTGTAAACATAGACTTTCTTCATTAGGTGGCTAAATGGCAGCAGGCCATCGTAACTAATTATCATTAATTATTAGGACGGAAAAATAAAACCGAACTAGCATGTGTCCAAACTCTCATACAATATAAAACTTTATACAAGAAATTTCATTTCTCTGAAGCATTGTTTACTCAGCGAAAGTTAGTTTAGCTCCGATTAATAAGAGATTAATAAACTTTTATACAGTTTAATAAAATTACATACATTCCAATAATTAATTTGCATCATGTCACATATTTATTGCGCCCACACCTGTCACATTTTTAATCCCTTATTAAATTTGTATTACGATGCTATCTTTCTCAAAGACTGCTGCTATTACATAGTATATGAAAGCTATCTTCGGGTTCGATATACGTCGCCCTATTTATTTGTCATTAAAATAAATTCAGTTTTATATAAATATATTTACGCATTATACATTTTAACACTTCACTACAGTTGAAATAATTAAAATCGCAACGCTTTTGTAATATACTATTCAATATATTTAATTTTTTTTATTGTGTGGCTCAAGTGATGAAAATCATCTGAAACGTTTATGCATACAATTTCAATTTAGCAGACAGCAAATATGCATTCAATGGTCAATTACGTGATTTTATATTTTTTTAACATTTCGACTATAAAGCTATTTCTTAAATACCAGTTAAGACCTTTTAATTGAATCTATATTGTAAACCCATTCTTTTATACATTTCAACATTTTTAATACCTTCAAAGCGCATAGTATTCAATAATTTAAATTTTATTATTCAATTATTCCTTCTGAATTTATTATTTCATTTTATCAATTTGTTTAAACATTTTTTTACTGATCGATCCATTTGTTTAAAACGGGTGCACTACAGAGCTCGTACTAATAATTCATTATCGCTGACAAAATTTTTAAATAAAAATAAATCGAAGTTATTTTAGCAGCATTAAGCTTAAAACGTATTATAAAAACTTATCTACTTCTTTTTTTTAAGATTGTTCGCACAAATATTAAGGTTTATAAAAACTGATTTCATTGTTGCATTTCAAATTCATACATTTTTATTCATTCGTATAAAGTTCTTCACTTTTTTTAACAAGATTTTTATTTATTGCTTACTTTCATTCGTAAATATTTTTATTCTGGCATTAGTGCATACTCAATTTTCGTTAATTATTTTCAGAAGCATTTCTTCAGTTTTAAATTTAATTCATTTTCTATTTTATGTTTATACAATTCTTAGACGTTCCACACAAAAAAATAGACAGCTTGAATTTAAGTTTTTTTTATCGCATACAGAACTTACACAAATTGATTTATTCAGTTTTAGCCACATTTAATATTTATCAGTAGCATCAGTAGCATTACATTATTTAACGTCATTCTATCAAATAACTCATATACATTTTTGTGTATTATAATATTCGGCCGCAACATTTACCTTAATCACTCTAAATTTCAAAACTTTGCTTATTTAAAAATATAGATGTATATTACATTATTCACCAGACAAATAATTATTAATTAAATCCTTTAAGTAAATCCTTTTACAACAGACACGAACTTTATTCATTTTATTTTAGTAGGCATTTCAGAATTATATCTATAAATGGAAGCAACGTTTTATAAATAATACATTTCTATCAATATTCATATGTACATTTTCATCCGCAGACCTTTCTAAACTCATACCCAATAATTGCTCATGATTTGCAGTCTCATTAATTTATTAAATGTAATCATCAATACCCGCATATAAGACAATAAGAAATCAATCTATTGTATTATTATTAGCACATTGTGAAACTATCAAATAAATTAGCATTCGGTTGAAATCATTTATGTTTAGTATACTATTGGATCTCTTAATAGAACATTTATCCGCGTTCATTTATTCTTTAATTAGATTATCTAAAGCTGTAGTCTACAACACGCTCATGAATTTCATACTCAACTAAAACCAATAAAGTTCGTATTTCTTTTTCAACCACATTAGAAAGCTCTTACACAAATCAATTACATATACAATTGCAGCCGTATTTGATTTTGAAGCATTTTTATATAATTTCATAGAAATGTTTACTAAATGATTGATTTTCAATGTTTTCATATATTCAGTTGCATTCGATTTTCTAACTAATGTAAAATTTAGACCCAGACACTTAAGCTCTTTCATTCAGCATTCATCCATTTCTTTACAGCCGCATTTATTGAGATTATATGCTTTCTAAATTTTAGCCGTAACCTGTTTATAAAAACTATTAATATTTTGCAAGCCGTAGTCGGAGGAAAAGAATTTAAAATTGTTATTATGGGCGCATTACTTTTTTACATTACAAATCAGTTTTTCCAGATCTACTTGTATGTGACGTGACCTTGAAACTCTTGTATGACTTTTTTAAAAGAAAACGTTTATATAAGTAAAGTTCTGTGATCATCCAAAGTCATTACGTACAATATTTTTATACGCAATAGAATTGTAAACTCTTGAACTCGTATTCATTTTAGACGCATAAAAATTCATTAATTGTCAAACGAGAGAATCCATTACTAAACCCTTATACAAATTAGTTTTGCTTTTAGCAGTATTTAATTTCGAAATTTTTATAACGTTTATGTGCTTACATTTATGATCAATTCAAACGTTGCGAGAATATATTTACCCGAGAGGATTTCTATAAAAATTTATGTACATTTTTATCGGAATTTTCATAGTTTGTATGTATGTGTTTGTTTTAAAAATGTAACTAATTTATATTTACGATTTTTTTTTAATTTATAAAATTTTTCGCCATAATCATTTTTTACAATTGTTACTAAATTCATATTATGCATTTATTATTGAATTTAAACTATTTTAGCCGCATATTTTTAGCGCATAACAAAAACCTTCGACCTATTGACCTTAAAGTTTTGTGTTTTAATGTTTTAGATAATAAATTTGATGATTTTAGTTGCTTACAACCGACAACCGCAAAATTGTTAAAACTCTTATAAAAATCTTTCATTATTTTCAACCTCATTTATTTGACCTTTGGATTTATATTCTTTCAGTCGTATCGTATTATCTTACAGTTTTCATGAAACTTGTTCCAATGTGATCTTTCTTTCTTGGATATTTAAATTATATAAGACGAACAGTAATTTTGGCGCGATAAAGACTACATATTAGATTTTGGTGTTAGCCGTATTTGACCTATTCAATTTATATTACATTCAGTTTATTTTCAGTCTTACTCAAATAATAGGTAACATTTAGGTTTATTAATTTTACAATCAATATCCGTTCAATATTTTCAGCCGCAAACATTTCCAAGGGTTTGTTCTCAATTTTCAACATTTATTTTCATTTTAAAATTTAATATATATATAATATATATATAAAAAATTGATTTATCAGAACTCCTATATTTCTAAAACGAATTTATTAAATTTATGTCATTTTAGCCGCATTAGAAAACTCTTTCTTATACAATGTAATTTCAACCGCCATCTCCTTGAACAATAATACAAGATTATGTTGTATAAATAATTTACGACCTTTCAATATTTGCTATTTTCTTAAACATAAAAATTAGGTTAATTTTTTTTATCAGCAAATTTTAATAACCTCATTAAAACCATACACCTAATTCGTTTTTCTCATACGACAAAACTGTTATATATGGTACGTTTTTCTATTCATTATTATTAAATTCTTTCATAGCGAAAATATATAATCAAAATGTTTATATGTTCAAATACTGTGAAGATTTTTCCATTTGCCTGATTTTTTCATTAATGTGATACTACTGAAACCCCACGAAATGGTGATTTTATAGGTACATACTTAAAGATTCTTAAAATAAATTCGCAAACCCTTATAATCCGAATTATAGTTGTATTTTGTATTTTATTCATTATTTATAATCATTTCATCTACTCAACTTTAAATATCGTTAACGTTAATTTTATTTCCGCTAATTTTGGATGTCTACATATAGAAATTCAATACGTAAATTTCTAGCTTTTATTGTTAATGCTAGTTAATTCTAAAATTTAATTTAACGTGCAACCATTTCTAATCCACAACGACTTTTTCCCTTGCATTTGACATTAAATATATTTAAGCTCTTACATATGCATCGTTTATTCGCCATGATGATTTGGTATTTCACGAGACTTATACTCATTAATTATACCTCATAGAATTCATTGGTATTTTTCTTTGTCTTGGGCTGTAACTGTAACTACATATCGAAACGCATTAAGCCATTTTTTCAAAGCCGGGATTTCGTTTATCTTATTTAGTTTAAAAGTTTCGTTGTTGAAATAAACCAATACTTTTTGCAACTTCAAAAATTACGGACTAAGAATCTTCTACCTGATGCCAACGATATGTATTTATCAGCTAAAGAGAATTGATAAAACATTTCATTTGATACCTAAATGATTAAATAAATAAGCACCGCTAAATTTTCCTTAATGAATGTGTGTGTATTCTATTACTTTTATTAAATTTAAATTCTTTTTTTTCCGCATTTCTTGTTCAATTGTTTTATTGAAACGTTTATTTACATTTCGCCTCCAAGTTCTTTAAAGCAATAATTAATTGGTTTACATTATTCAAAAAATATTTTTCAAGCTCGTATAATTATTCTAGACATTTCTTATTCTTCACAATTCTTATTCCATATTATATCATTTTAAAGGCAATCGCTACTTTATATTGTTATACGCCTCATTGTACATACACATACATACATACATATTTATATGATTCATTACAATTTACTCAATTTGTCTGCATATGATTCTTTTCATTCATTTGTATTTAATCATTTTTTTTGTCCGTTTTCTTTTGTAGTTGTTTAGTTTCTTTAACCGCAGACGCTATTAAAACTTCATAAACTCTTATACGCAATTACAGTTCACATGACTTCCATTCTTCTGAGCAATTGTTTATAATATTTGTATCCTTTTTTCTATTCCTAATTTTTCTTGCTAGTTTTTCCTAATTTCCTCTAACCGCAAGCACCTCTACTTATTTATACTCTTATACGCAATTATTGTACATATATAACTTTCTTATTTCATTTAACGCAATTATTCTCTGTACCGATTCTTTTCATTTGATGTTTTAATTTGTATTCGCCTTTTTCCTTGCAATTTCTTTGACCGCAAACGCTTTTATCAACATTTCATATTAAAACTCTTATATATGTACTACTACATTATGTGTCTATTAATTTATTAACTCATATTTGTTTCTAAATAGGCACACCACCTTTCGCTTACTCAATCATTCCATTTATACGCAATTAGAAATAATAGAACGTCTTAAATACCTACTTCTAAACTCATTCAAATTAACATATTCGACCACATTCATTCATATTTTCATTTAACAGTTGAGTGTTTTTTTCATTCGTAATTTTATTCCTTTGGTTATTCAAATTAAACTTTTATAACATCAACATTTTTATATCAGATTTACTAAAACGCTGTATAATTTGCTTAACAATCATTATCAAACTCACTCAAAGTTTGCACCATATCATTCGATGTGATCTTTTTTTCTTTTTGCTAGCTCGAATTACTTCCCTTACTTTTTCATACGTTTCCTTTAAACGCGAATACTCTTAAAATTTTGTATATGAACTCTTATACGCAATTACTGTACATTATTAATTGGTTCTTTTACGCAGTAATTTTCTACACAATTCTTTTCATTCGATGAAGTAGATTTGTATGTATTCCTTTTTTGTTCGATTTTTTTTTTATTTAGTATTTCATAGTTTGCTTTAACCGTAAACGCTCTTTTATTTAAAGTCTTATACGCAAATACTCATATTATAATGTGTACATGATTTTTTAACTCTTCTTTAAAACCACATTTTTTTAATAGGCACACCACCATCCGCTTATTCATTCATCATTTATTTATTACGCAATCGAAACAATAAAACGTCTTAAATATTCTTAAAACTCATTCAAAATATTGACATATTGGACCATATTTTCATTCAAACTGCATTTAATAAAAGCCCTATTTCGTAAAATTTTTATGACTTTACAGGTTTTTAATATCGATAAATTCATAATTTATTTCAATAATTCAAAATGATTTATTCGATATTAAGCAATTTTATTTGAAATTTATTATTTTAAGTCAAAATACCATTTAGTTTTTTTGCCTAGTCTTTCAGCATGTCTATATGCCGCCGACATTTCGCTGATGCTACTCAGATCGTCAGTAGTAGTTGTAAGAAAGTTGCTAAGAAAAGTAAATACAGTAGCAATACAAAAAAAAAGTTGGTTTTTGTCTTTGAGAATATGTTTAGATGGTTTTTAAATTCATTATTTCAATTGAAATAAATGTTTGAAAGTTTTTTCAACAAGGTTTCTGAGTATACTGACGAGTTGATTAGCATCAGCGAAATGTTGGCGGTATATATAGACATGCTGAAAGACTATGCAAAAACAACTAAAGGGTCTTTGGCCCAAAATCATAATTTTAATAATCGCCGTTCTACTGTTTTGAAAATATTTCTTAAACCTTTTTGTTAATTGTAACTGATATTATTAATGCTTCTTTTAATAGTTGATCGTCTTTTCATTCAAACCATACTCCTTTCTGTTTTTAGATTAAATACTGCAAACTACAAATTCAACATTGTTCAGTCAGTTTTAATAAAACGCTATAATCTATTCAATAATCATTATGAAACTTTTATACACAAAGTTTACCGCAAACACATTTTCATTCGATCTGTAGATTTATTTGAATTCCTTTTCTACTATCTGAATTTTTTTCGTTAGTTCATACGTTTTCTTTAACCACAACCACTTAAAATTTAGTATATGAACTCTTATACGCAATTACTGTACATTATTAATTCGTTCTTTACGCACTCATTTTCTACACATAATTCTTTTCATTCGATGTAGTAGATTTGTATGTATTCCTTTTTTCCATTTTTGTATTTAGTATTTCAAAGTTTGTTTTAACTGTAAACGCTCCTTAACATTTCATATTTAGTCTTATACGCAATTACTCATAATGTGTAGATGATTTAACTTATTTAAACCCTTATTTTGTAATAGGCCCACCACCTCCGCTTACTCCTACAACATTTCTTTGATACGCAATTAAAACAATAATAAAACGTCTTAAATATTCTTAAAACTCATTCCAAATATTAACATATTCGACCATATTTTCATTACAACTGCATTTAATCAAAGCCCTGCTATTTCAGTAACATTTTATGACTATTTTATTAATCGCCGTTTTGCTGTTTTTAAAAATATTTCTTAAACCTTTTGTTAATCGTAACTGAAATTATTAATGCATTTTTTAATAGTTAATCATCTTTTCAATCAAAATTATATTCCTTTTCGATTTTGAACTACAAGTTTTAATTTAATAAAAGCTAAATTTGTTCAACAATAATCATGAAAACTCATTCTCAAAGTTTAACGCAAACACATTTTCATTCGATATCGTATATTTATTTGTATACCTTTTTTCTAACTCGAACTTTTTCCGTTAGTTTTTCATACGCAAACGCTCTTTCTTAAGATCCTAATTTAAACTCTTATACGCAATTATTATAGTATAATGTGTAAATTAATTTTTAGCTTTTTAATTTATATATTTTTAATAGGCCCACCACCTCCGCTTACTCATTCGTCATTTCATTAATACGCAATTAAAAACAAAAGACATGTCTTCTTCTAGTCTAATTTTTGTTTAGTTTTTCGGTTTCCGTTAAACCGCAACGCCATTTATTGACTATTTCAGAAAATTTTCAAAATATTAATATATTCGACCATATTTCCACTGAAATTGCATTTTATCAAGGTCCTGTTATCTTCTTATATTTTTAGTATAGATTTGTTCGTATACATTTTTCGAGTCCAATTTGTTTGGTTTTCAGTTTCCTTATATGGCAATGCTATTCATCGACATTTTATACTTAAACTTACATGCAATTGTTCTGTATTATGTTTGTTAACTCTTTAAACTCGTGTATTTTTGTTTTTAAAAATTTCCGCACGTTCTTTAATTTCATTTATTTTTACTTAAGATGACATTAATTCCACATTATGTAAATCGATAATTTGTTTTATCAACTTTTGCATTATACATCAATTTACACATACCATGAAAGATTACAAGAATCTACACGCATTTCTGCTTCACTATACCTAAATCTTTATTTTATTCACAAAATTCTTATACTCAGTTAAAAAATATGTAAAAATAAATCTTACATTAAAACAACCTTAAAATATCTTCTATAGATCAACTGATGAAATCGGTATTTCAAGAATCTTCTAACTTTTCTTCTACAGTGACGTTTAAATTTCTGAACATTTTCTACAAATTTGATTCTATTAAAATAAGTGAAATCTTACGGGCTATAAGAAATTGTTTTGTTGTGAACGATCTGATAGTCATTAAGCACAAAAATTAATAGTTATCGATGTTTTGCATTAGTTTTGTGTTGAAATATTACAAAATTTCAGCTTTAAAAAATATAACGACTTAGGTCCCTCCTTTTAAATCGAAATTATCATATAAGCGGTAAGAACTCGCAATTCAACAGGGTAATATTAAAATTTTTATTTATTTGATTTTATTCTCTCGCTCGCATTTTCATTACTTCTGTATTTACCCTTATCCATCAATGTTTATATTTCATATAGTAAATTCTAAAGCGCAATTATTCTGTATATTACAAATGTGCAAATATCCTACACATGATCTTCAGGGCCCTGAAGAAGCTATCCGAAGGAGAGCGAAATATTGACAAATAATATATTAAAACTAACCTAAAGCTTCATATTAAAACTCAACTCATTTAATAAAGAGTCGAACAAATGTTATACGCAAAATTATGTGCAAATTTCTACACGATTATGTATTAAATATCGTTAAATTTGTTAAGTTCTTTTTTTATTTAGTTCAAATTTGTTCGTTTACTTTTCGCCCATTTTCTTTAACCGCAAACGCTCTTTATTTACATTTTATAATTGAACCCATTTCTTATATGCAATATCCCATATGATGTAGTTTTATCCAAGCTCTTATACGCAATTATTCTACGCTTGATTCTTTCTATTCGATCATCAATAATTTATTCTAATACGAATTTGTTTATTTCATAATTTATTTCAGTGAGGTTAACGCTCTAGCCACATTTTATGTTTTAAACTCTTATACGCAATTATTCTATATAATGTATATGATTTTTTCAGATCCTTATACGCTATTATTCTATAATAGTTATTTGCGGGATTTTTTTCTCAAACTTTTATACGCAATTATTTTACGCATGATTCTCTTTATTCAATGTGGTATCCGAATTTTCTAAATTAGTTCTGGCCTAATCACGTTTCGTATTCAAACTGTTATACGCAATTATTCTTTTAATTCAATGTGGTAATTTTTTTTTTTTAGTTTTTCAGTTTCCTTTTGCCACAAACGCTCTATTGCCATTTAATATATGAACTCTTATACGTAATTATACTATACATGATTATTTATACTCCATATTCTAAATTTCATCCCATATTTTGTCAATTTAATTTTTCAAAGAGGTATATATCGAAATGTTGAGAGAAAAATACGTCAAGAAAAAAATAAGTGGAATAAAGATATAACAATGTTAAAAGGTAGAATTTATACGGCAGCTAATGATATGTATGTAATTGCAAAAACATCAATACATTTAAGCATGTATGTAGCGCCAAGAAAATTAAAATTGTTTTGGGACTTGTATGTATGTCAGGAATTGTTGTAGAATGGTAGCGATTTTGAACAAAATCAAATTTAAACCTTTCAAAACAACAAAGAGAATGTGTAGTCCTGCAAATTTCAACCCTAACGACAAGAAATTGGACAAATATGCTCAAATAGTCAGAGGTGTCATAGAATCCAACACTGGTTCAATGCTCGAAATAATTATTACTAAGCAACGAATAGGTTCTCATTCTGTTCTGCCATCTTTAACCGTACTTTCCATAACATGCAATTTTTTTTTGCTACTTTTCCTATTTCTGATTTTTTGTAGCTGTATCTATTTTAAACCCCTCTCGACTCGTGACAAGTTTCACCAGTTGTGTTCTTTTGCATGTAACAGCTGACTGAAAGTTTTTTCTAAACTATGTAATGCCACTTGACAATTTTGCGGCGGTAGCGTTCTGCAATTATCCCATATGATGTAGTTTTTCCCAAGCTCTTATCTTTTCGGGAATTCTCGCAATTTTGTGACATTTGTGGTCTTAGGACATTTTCGGAAATATTTTCAAATCTTAATTTAATTTATATATTCATATACACGTACAAATGCTTGAAACTGCCTTTAGAATTCATTAATTCTTCGAACTCCTTTTTAAACGTAATCGCGATATTTATTAATAAAATTCGACTTCTATACCTTCTTAAATTTAGAAAGATTTTCTGTAGTCAGTTTTATTTCAATATTTTACGGTTCTCGAGCTTTGCAGCAGTGGCATATGTGGGTTATTTGCTATCTTTTGAAATTTATCGCACATTTTAACCAGTTGTATTACATATTTGAACTGCTTCAAGTTTGTTGAATTAATTAAAAAGTAAGTTCTTTTTATCTTGCTAGTTTTTTTTCTGCAAAATTCCTGTATTAAAGAAATATCCTGTATTAAAAGGTTGTATAGTTCAATTCAAATCCATTTGTCCTTTTGCAATTTTATATTTTTATTTTTGCTATTCTTCACCAGTTGTGTTCTTTGGCAAGTATTATTTTAAATGCTCTTTAACCTCAGTAAATTTTCGTGATTTTAGACAGTTATTTTTGACTTTTGTGACTTGTGTTTTACAGTATTGTTTGATATATCTTCTAAACTACTTTAAGTCTATTTTCCCCTTCCGCAAATTTCATGATTTTTGTTAACATTTTTGGCTTTTGCAAATTCATTGCGAACTTTCGCGCCAGTTATGCTTACGCTGCTAGTGTTTTAATTTTCCTGCTCTCCCATAAGTATTTATACAGTATGAACAATAATTCAAATCGTACTAAATTATTCAATTAAATGTAAGCCAGTACACTGAAACATCGGTTTTCTATGAACTTGAATAAACCATATTGTTTTCATCGCACCAAATGACTCCCTTCAGTGATTTGGAGAACCGACACTTAGTGAAACCAACTTAAATTCTATGACATCCCTGATTAAATATGTATTTATTCTAGCAGTCGCTATACTGTGTTCTGTTTTAAAGATAACCAGATTCAAATGTAGTCTGTTTATACTTTCGTAAGTAATGCATTGGGCACCATATTGCTTTTCCTTTACCTAAGCTCAGTTTGTATTTAAACGTATACATTTAAACACAGTTTACACCTAAGCAAAGTTATATTTACATACAGCTTAAATCAAACGCAGTTTATGCTAACTAAATGCAATTTGTATCTAAACGATGAATAATAAATAAACAGTTTCAATTAAAACGCAGTTTGCAATTAAACTCGGTTTATGTTTAAATGCGGTTTATTTTCAAACGTAAGTTTATAATTAATTACGGTTTATTATTAAACGCAGTTTATATCTAAACACATTTTATACCTAAGCGAAGATTTATATTTATTATATACAGTTTAACTTTAAACGCAGATTACAAGTGAGCTATTTATATCTGAAAACAATTTCTCTCTAAACGAAAATTTTAATTTAAACATAGTGTATATTATACGCATTTTATAGTTTGTCATACGCAAAAAATAATTGACGAATAGGTACTTGAACTATACGTTAAAGAATTTTTTTATATAAAATTTGCTTTCACGTATTTTTTGGATGACCCTAAACTGTTTACTTAAACGCATACATATTTACTGCATATAAATACTGTTTATATTTCAGTGTATTTCATATTTCAATGCCGTTTATAGTTAATCGTAGTTTGCATCTAAGTGCGAGATTTATATTAAATACGGTTTAAATTTAAACACAGTAAATATTTAAGCAGAGTTTATATCTAAACGCAATTTATAAGTTAAACCCTTCGCAGTTTATATCAGGATGCTATTTATTTCAATGCAGTTTATAAACGAAAATTTATATTTAAATACATATTAAATTTAAAAGAAGTTTGTATTAAATCCAGTTTATATCGAAATGCAGTTTATATTTTTTAAACATAGTTTACAATTAATGCAATTTATAGTTTCAAAATCAGTTGGCTAAGCGAAGTTTATATCTACATGCTCTTGGTATTTCAATGCAGTCAATATTAAAACGCAATTTATACTTTAACGCAGTTTGTATCTAAGCAAGTTTATAATCAAGTTCAATTTATTCCCAAATGTACGCATGTTATACCCAGTTCTGTCTGTCTATATTTAATAGTAGTTTGTAGCTAAACGTAGTTTATATCTTCTAAGCACTGTTTGAATGCAGTTTACTTATGTATATCTAGACGCTGTTTAGTTTCAATATTTTTATTTAAATGCAGTGTACAGCTTAAGGCAGTTATATTGTAAACGAACGCAGCTTACATTTAAACGCAATTATATTTAAAATTTACATTTTAACGCAGAATATATTTAAAAATTTTTCTTATTTAAGCGTCCCCTATTTAAACGCAGTGATTCCTCAATCATAGCTTGTATTCAAATAGTTTCTATGAATTTAAATGCTTTTTGTTAAATGTAGTTTAGATCTAAATGCATTCTGTAGTTTAATGCAATTTATATTTAAACGTAGTGTATATTTAAATCCAAAAAACAAATTTCTAAATGGTCCTTATTTAATTGCAGTATCTTCTAAAATAAGTCTGTATTTAAACTCAGTTTATATCTAAACGCAGCTTATTTATGCATATCAAGGACGCTTTATATTTAAACGCGATTTTCATTCAAAAAGCTTTGCCATTTCAGTGTTTCTATTAATAAAATTTTGTATTTGGAATTCGTAACTATACATCTTTATGTTGTACGAACGTAGATAAGTATGTTACAAAGTGGAATTGTTATGTATCGAAAATCATATTCGGATGTTGTAATTTTAGTAATTTTTTAAGTGCAAAATATTGCTAGGTTATATTTGAAATAAATTAGCAAAATATCGAAAAATAATAAAACTGCAAAATAGTTCCAATAGTTATGACAAAATATAAAGCTGATAAACGGAAAATAATTATTCGCTTAGCATTTTGAAAATTCCTGATAACAATAAAATTTCTTTTATAACGGTGCTTCAATTGGCAGGCCTTTTAGGTTATTTTCGATTCCGCAGAATTCCTAAATTGATATTCTCACAACCAGTGTTTCGTTCCGAAGGTAAGTTCGAAATCATCAACTAATCAAAAAATTTATTTAATAGTACCAAAAATTTAAGTTAAAAATTAAACAGAAATTATTGTTTCTGTATTATATTTGTGTGAAAATACATATATTTACATACATATATCTAAATCGTTTACGTTTAATAAATTAAGGACATTTGACCAAAACCAAAATTACCAGACAATAAAATTGATTAGTTTTACTTTCACCAAACTAAAATATCTTGTGGATGTTAACGCTTTCTGAGTGAATTCGAACTCGTTAGAACACATTAGTTCGAGTGTGATTTATCGCATTTTAATTGCTAAAATCTTGAACTGATTGAGCCTAACTTGTTCATCCTATTAGTTGAAAAATTTCGACAGACATACATTCAGTTATTTCAGATAACGCATTTTCATATTTAAATTAGGTTAAAACTATCTTGAAGAGAACAAGTTCAATTATTATTTAAATTTGTGTTGTAGATTTGCGTATTGCTTTCAATTATTGGAAATGGTTTAATCAAATTTAGTAATAACCAATCTGTTCTTTCGTAATATCATATATCTGAGTATTATGTATTTAAAAGTAACTTGTAATTTCTAGACGTACACATATACATACGTATCTAAATATGGAATACGTATTACGTAATCAATTGTCAAATCAACGTAATTTTGTCGAGACTTGCTCGATGGAATTTACTCCTTAAGACCATAAAGAATATACATATTTAAATAATAACCATTCATTCCTTTGTTTTATGCCTGTCTGTTTCTATAAAACGTACAAAACTAAACCTTTAATATTTATTACGGAACAAAGAACAAACTTTTCAATTTTATTGTTGTAGTTTTCGGAAGTTATTTCTACTAAAATTAATACTTAATTGTTAAGCGTTATATATGAATGCACGTATGTTTCAATATAAAAATATTTTCTATTTATATATATGTAACTTGGAAATCGATGTCTACTTGAAAGATGTATGTAGATACATATTTATATAAGTAATAAATTGTCAAACGCAATTTATAATTTAACGTAGTATATTTATACGAAAAGTAGTTAATTGGGAAATGAAGTTATATTTACTTATTAGGACCATAAAACCTGTATTTAAACTATAATTTGCATATTCAATGAAATAACTGTATATAAATTTTAATACGATTAGTAATCAGAACAGTTACGTAACTTGTACGCCGTAAAATGTATTCGATAAGGTACAAACAAATGCATGCATGTATATCAAATTCTTATGAAGGTTTGTTTGTTTGTATCTCAAAATTGTACGTAGTAATTTTTGTTTAAATATGTTCGAGGTAACGCTGGTTGGAGAAAAATGTGTTTATTTGAAATATAATAAATTATTTAACTAGTTTTTAATATGGCACACAAAACATGATTTTAAATTGTTTTAAAATGTGCTGGAAACAAAAATCGCTTGAGCGCTTCCAATTTGGGTGCGCGTTATTTCTAAAATTAGATATCTAATAAGTGCACAGAGGTTTATTGGGGCAATATAAGTTCATAATTTAATTCCGTAGATTTGGTTTGTTTTACCGACGATGTAAAAATATCTATTGATACAATTATGCTTATTTCGTATAAGACGTACTCAATTTCTCAAAGAACTTAATTTTATTGAAGAGCATCTGTATATGTATTTAGAAATAGGGATTATTATCGAATGTAACCTAATTGGTATCCTGTTTAAAACCGGTGTCATAAAATCAAATATTACTTATTATGAACTAAAATTTGTATCATTATGTGATTAAAAATAAAACATTTTCCATGCATTTTTGAAGAATATTTTTGCTTTTATACTTTATTCTAGTTGCACTTTATGCATTTATATATGTGATTTTAGAAGTATTAATTAAAAGCCTGTTGAATATAAATTTTAATCGTTTTCCTCACAATTTTTCTTTAATACGATTAGTTTTCATGACATACGTGATAAGTAAAATATTGAGCTCATACTTATTTTCCCATTTGAAGAATACGCTTTTAAAACAAAGCTGCTGGCTTAAAATTCAACAGCGGAGCATGACCACTATTTTGAGCGCTTAATGATTTAACAAGTTTTCGAGGAATTTTATCTACTGTATAGTCATATTACACTAGGCTTGAAGCCATATTTTTGTCGGTATCTCATATGGGCATACAATTTTATTTGCTATATGAAATCATATATTTTGAATCATATTTTCGTTTCGAAATTGTCGAATCATTGTTGCTACATCAATCATCAGCAAGTATACATTTGTATTTCCTTTAGGCTTTTGTATTACATACTTTTAAATATGAGAACAATTAGTCGTATTGCACCTTTCATCATTTCTTTCGAATATTCAATTTACTTTTTTCGCAAATTAAGTTTTTTGTATCAGTTCTAAAGTTTGTCCTTCGTAACAGAACTTTTTGCGAATTTTTGGCAACTTCCCGTTGTTGCTAAAGCTTCAAGAACTTTAAACCTACACATTTTTGTTAGTTCGTGGTTATTGGTTTGAATATAAAATCTAGATAGACTTTAAAGTCTCCAATGTTGGATAGTGTATCGACGCCTGGATTGTGCATAGATTTTTTTTTCTTAAACTGGAGCCAGGATTTATTTTAAAATACAGATAATTCGCAGTTTTGATATTTGAAAATTTGTAATTTGTATTTATTGAGTTGCAATCGAGCTTTTAAGAGTTTATATTATAACCTAGTTGCGGCTTTAAACGTAGTTGATTCTAACGTTGTTAGGAAACATTATATTTGAAGTTTATTTAAATATTTTGTTTTAATTTGTTTAAATATAAATAATTTACGTAAGTACGTAGTGTAAAAGCCTGATTACAATTTCGACAAGATTTAAACAGAATATTTTGAATTTAAGCGTTGGTATTCTATCCTTACGTTTTTATGTTCGAAAACTCAATTATATCAAAATGACTATCAGCTTTTAAAGGCAAGCTAGCTTGTAGGCAAGATTTGATAACACGACTGATATATTAACTTTTATTATTACACAATCGATAAATTTAAAAAACAGCCTATCCTGAAGTTGTTGGTTTAGAACGACAGCGCCTTTAACAAAAACCATAAACCTTTTTAGCAAAATGACACTTATTCAACCTTGAAATTCGTAAAATAAAAATTTGATGCAAACGTTATTTAAAGGGTAAAAGAACTATAAAAACTTGATTAGATTATACGAACGTTGTGCAATTACAAAAATAACAAAATACTTCTGAATGCCACTTCCATTACTGTATTTTATATTAAAGGAATTTCTATCGCAAAGAATGATACAGCAAATATTACAAAATTTGATTATCTAAAAATATATAAAAAAAAAAAGTATACATGTAAAGGAAGGTACCCATATATTCTTTCATTCAATTAGAAGGAATTATCTTTGATGGGCTATTTATTTTCGATTTTTTTCGAATTGTGTTATCCCTTTTATGGGTATTCATCGGATTTACTATTATTGAGCTAACCTACAAATGCACTAGAAAGTACATATAAAAACAATCCGAAAGGTATAAGTTTTATTTAGAAAACTTGTTGCGGCTTTCTGTTTTATGAGAATTAAATTGATTTTTAATTAGACGCAATTTTCTATAATTAAAATTTTCTAATATCAATTTTTTTCATGTTGGCTTTTAAATTTGATTAAAATTTTGTCTACAAGATATTTATCTTTGTGTTTTCGAAGATATTTATCTTCGTGTTTTCGAATTAAGAACGCTTTAAAATAATTATTCAAAAGAAATTAATGCTATATATACATATGTAGTTATATAGTAACTTTTTTTAATCTCGTTTTTCAAGGCTTTGTTCTTTTCGTCAGTTTTACGAAATCAACAATATTCTTTTAGTTCGACAATAAAAATGCTATCAATTAAAACTATTCGATTAATTCAGATTGTCATACCATTTTTGTACATCACATTTCATTATTATTGATTTTTTTTTCTTTGCATTAATTTTGAGCGCAATGATCTTGAATCATAGCCTTTTTGTATCAAATTCTCCTAGTTCAAAAAAAAAAAAAAAAGGTCTTTTGGTTATATTATCTTATTGCAAATAAAATCATCGATATTTAATCAGTGGGTATCTCAACATGGATTTTGTAATTTATATATTAAATCAATTAAGACTACTTTATTTCTATGGCATTAATAATTGGAACTTTCATTATTTTATATTTATAAAATTATGTTTCGTAGTCTGGCTCAAATTTAATTTTTAAATTTTTTTTTTTTTTTTTTAAGACAAGGCTTTGTATTTGCCTTTTTTTATATTTTTACATTAAATAAAACCCTTGTTAAGGCAAAACAGTCTGGATGGAAAGTTATTGTATTACTATAATTTCTTATCAAAGCATTTTTTTTTTTTCTTTCGTAATGTAACACTTTATACATGCGTTTCAGTTTATTTTAAAAAAGGTTAATAAAAAAAAAAATTTAATTGGTTTGCATTTTACAAGACTAGTTTGAATAACCTTTTTGGCCTGGCTTTAAACTATTTTCGATCAGCTCTATGAAATTACTAAACCGATCCTCATTTCCATCCTTTTAGTTTGTTTTACGTAATTTTTGTATTTCATTAGGTTACATAATTTCAGTCAAAACACATGCCGCTCTTAGTTTAGAAAACTCCTTCCGTAAATACCATTATACATAAAAATTTGGAATCCTAAAAATCTACTGCCTCTCGCTATTTCGAGCATGTCCGTTCGCACAAATACAATTGAAACATTTGAAAATCTGCTTTGGTATTTAAGTATTTATTCGAACAAACATCGAGATAAGAGGCCAGCTAAAAAAAATTGCATTCCAGAAACATTTTACAATAAAAATCGTGCGCAGTTTAAGCTGGATATTTAATATTAATAATAAAGAACCCTCTAATTTTTCACTTTTAATGCGCCGACTATATCATTTTTAAACCTTTTTCTAAAAATTAGCTCGCTCTTTCTTTACACGTCTTTTTAATCATGTTATTATAACCAATTAATGGCAAAGTAGTTTTAAAGTTTTTCCGTTTATAACCAACAGCATTTCGTTAGCGGCAGTAGGTACCTACGTAATGTTTTTATTTAATGTGTATATTTTTTATCCCTAAACATAAATTGGGAAACAACCTGTGTTAATATTTATTTCTTTACGCAGTGTACTTCATTTAAGCATGGATTGTCACTAAACCTCATTGCATAATTTAAATACTTAGTGTATAAAATTTATAAAACTACTCACTTTGAAAATTTTGTTTTGATTTTGTTTTGGTCTCAAAAACGTTCTCAAGATGGTATAGAATTAAATTTTTTATTCATATATCTTTTAGCTTGTTTTGAATTTCCGTTTTTCTTTTATATATACATTTTTTTTGTTGTAATTTTTTTTAACAATATTTATGAAAAACACAGGGATTGTTTCAGGAAAATAAAAAGTAAAAAAGATTCTTACAAATTAAAAAAATGTCAGTAACGACTAAAACTTAAAAGTAGATAGATGATATATACTTTTGGTTAATCTTTAATGATAAAAAACCTTACACAACTTAAGTGAATGGATTGATTAATTTTAGGCGTTCTTTTTTTAATTGTATTTAATTATGGGGATATCTGAAGTGCTTTGTATTAAGATGTTAAAACACTATTTGTTGCCCTTATTTAGGTATTTAACGCTATTGTTTTAAACATATATAAAATGATTAAAAAGAAACAATAAAAGGGATGATAATTTGTGTGATTTTCAGTGGCAAAATTGTTTTAAGTGCATAGCATGTCTTAAAACTTTCTTCGTGTATATGTTTATTAAATCCGCTGTTTTATTTATTTTATTTAGCAGGAAGTAGTAGGCTTCTGTTTCGTAATCATCATCGCATGATTTGAATCATTTATTAACTCGTGTACGAACGAACTCTCTTACATATGCCTGCCTGATTATCTCTCATATAAACATTTGTTTCTTAATGCTGACCTGCCTGTCTTGTCTCTCGTTCTGTTTAGTAACTTTTTTTAATAGTTCGCCTCTATTAGTGGTATTTAAGAATATTTTTACGCTTTCTAAGATTTTCATATTATAATATGTAATATCTCATCGCAATATGCTTATTTTTCGCTTTTAATTTTAATATATACGCTGGTTTCTGTTGTTTTAATTGTAGTACCATTTTATGATTTAAGTATCATTGGTATTACCGTTGTTTCTATTTGTTGTAGGAAGTTTTTTATTCATTTTAAACAAGATAATGAGAGACGTGGACGAGACTGACTTTGCAAAATTATTCAATGTTATACGAGAAAAGGCCGCCCAAACACAATTTTTGCTATATGATTTAAAAGAAAAGGTTGTTGTAAGTTATAGAAATATACATAGGATACTTAATAGTATTGCATTTATATTAAGAAGAGCTTATAATTATGATTTCGTAACAATTTTTAATTATATACTAATGATTTCAAATTCTAGAACAGTAACCACGATGTTTTATTCATCATTTTCAACACATGTACGATTATGTATCTGATTCAATATAATATTAAAAAATGTTAACAGAACGAGTTGAATTTGGCCATTAAAAACAGACAAATTCTTTACTGGATTATGAATGTTTTTTGTTGACCACGCCATGTATGCACAATAGCTGGAACAGTGTAAGTTATCTTGCACGTCGTGTCGCAGAAATTATTCAATCAAGCCAAACAACAGTGACGTGATTAGCATAAAGCCAATTATATTCAGAGCAGGCAGAACCATATAATTTCGAAAATTTTGTTGGTGGAATCAGTCTTCAGATGAGAGTAAAATGAAAAACGACGATTTTTTTTAGTTTGCCGGGGAAGTGAAAAATTTTTCATTGACTAAATCAATCAGCCTATAAAGGGTGAGAACAGGAAATGATATTCAGAATGTTCATTCCAATAACAAAGTGTGACTAAAATTAATTTCCACAATGTGGGAACTGCTATGTAAAGTCTACATAGAAAACGTTGAAATGCATACTATTAATTGTAGGAGAAAATCCACCATTAAAACATCATGCTTATGCACACACATGTATTTGTAAGAAAGTTAACATAAGTATGTAGTATACATAAAAAATAAAACCGCGGTTATATACTTGGCCATTTCAAGAAAAATTAATAGGCGTTTTACGCACCAAAAAAATTGATTTTCAAATATATATGTATATAAACAATTTTAAAACATTTCATAAAACTAAAAATTTACTTTTTATAAATATTTTTACTGTTCGCAAAAAAACAAAATTTGTATAGAAGCCATTTTCTTCCTCACAGAAAGAGACGAATATATGTGCTAAATCGTACAAAGAAAAAAATTCAGGTATACAGAAGAAATCTGATGACTCATCATCGTTCATTAAATTGTCAGAAATGAAAATTTACATACGCAGTTAAATCTTATTACATATTCAAGTTTTAAAATATTGCGTAATAATGTGGAATCTTACAAACTAAAGAAAAATTGCGTGTTTTTCCTTTAACAAAATTTACCTATTCTTTCAAGAAATTCCTCAGCGCTTCCAAACATTTTTGATAGATTATAAATCTCCAAATTCATACCCTTTTTAACACGCACATTTGCTCTAAACCAGACATACCAGGAATTACCAACATGGTCCATTTTATTCAATTCCTACGAACTTTGACCTCATCTGACTTTCGTTTGAATTACCCAGATATTTCCAGAACTATACCACGGCAAAAAAAATTTCGAAGCTCCATCTGAATTATTCATCTTCTATTTTCACGATGCATTATAGCATTTTCTTACAGCGTTCTACTTCGGCTTTTTATTTGAAGAATAATAACGCTTATCTTGCAATAACATGCAAACTAAAGCCATTTTGGATGAATGCAACTACTCCAATTACACAAAAACTTATTAATTCAATGATTCACTTTTCACTTTAACACACTTTTATTTTAAAACACTTTGCTCAATAATATAACACACAACTCAACTTTTCCTTTACGAATGATTTTCCAATTTCACAGGCAGCCGTATTTATACCCGCTGAGTACGTGTGTACCGACGCGAAGAATATTCAAGAATGTTCATTACCCCTTTCAGCCTTTATTGATTTTCTTATACTTAACCATTTTGTGTAGCATATTGCAGTATTTGTCTCTTTTTTCCAAAGTGTTATACAAATTTTTTTGTATCGAAATGTGATGCCGGATGATATTTTTTTTATAATTATATATACCAACAGGCATGACCCTCATAATAAGATATAGTTTAAATAATAGTCCTAGGGAATATAGTAGTAGTGTTAAATAATATCTTGAAAAAGGTTTTAAATAACAGGGAATTATTTAAAGAATTATCTGACTAAAGTAGTTCGATTTCATAAAAAAAAATTAAATTGCTTCAATCACCTCGTTGGATTAAAAACAATTGAAAAATAAATAATATTATTAATAAAAAAAATTGTAAAATTTTTGTGGTGTTGGTGGAAAGTAAAATGCATTTGAAAGTCTACTGACGAGCCTAGCTTATTAGGTTTATTAGCTCTCACGATGTTTTATTTTAAATAGTCATTTTAATTGTTTGTTAATGTCCTAGATTGATAAGCAGATGGATAGAAAAATTACACTAAAATGTGACAAGATTTTGGGAGAAAATAAAAAGAAAAAAGTGTGACCCAAAATTCGGCATGAAAATTGGGATTAATAGACGCATTACAATATGGCGTGATATGAATGAAAGGGTGTTATTTTGTTCTCTTTTATCGATTTTTTTAAATACAAATACATATTTAAAATCTGGCAAATATAAATTTGTATAACAGTTTGAAACTAATTTATTTTTTACAGATGTCTTTCTCTTTTTTTAGGGTGGTTTAAAAATGCATCCATAATACATATATAATATAGGTGTTCTTGCATTTTTTTTTTGTAGTTTTCTAGAAAACTCGATTGTATATTACGTTAAAGTCATTAGATATTTTTGTCGAATTGTCTGATATCAGACATATTCTGATGTTTTGTTATGTCTTCATGCAGCTGAATCTATCTACATAAGTATAAATTTTTCGTTGTCAGTTTGAAAATACTTTAATAAACATGAGTGGAAGCCGATAATGTACATATTGTATACAAAAGCAAATTCCCAAATGGTTAAAATTAAGCTTTAAAAATGTTAAAATCGAAGAACTGAAGCAAAGTTCCTAGATTGATCTGAAACTAAGTTAAAACTGAATCACCAAGCAAATATAATAAAATAGGTATCAAGTAAAAACATATGTACAAATGTATGTACTAAAATTATTTAAGTTCCTACCACTGTTTCTTAATTGGTAATAAGAAAATTACCTAATAGAGGATGGGCGAGCCAACAAGTAAAGGTACATACAGACATAAGTGTATAAATAACTATTACATTTTTGCGTTTTAAAATCTTGTTAAATTCTAGTTGTATCTACATACATACATACATACTTAACCACATACATATGTACATATTTATGTACGATCCCTAATATTGTGTAATTTAAACACAATTTTCTGAAATGTTGCTTTGGTTCTTTTAAATTTATTTATAAACATTTTCAGAGAATTTAATTTGATTACTATTATCCCTCACAGTGCATAAACTAGTCTAAGGGTGACTCAAGGTGATCAAAATGTAAACAAAATTTATGATATACCGTTATAAACACAGGAACATAGTGCAAGGGAGTAAAATAGAGATTTTTGTTTTCTTTATTTTTTTATTTTTTATTATTTCTAAAAATAGCGGTAAGCCTATTTTGTGAATAAAATCGAATTTTGTCATTGAAAAAATAAATTGAAAAAAGGCATATGGACAAATATATCAACTGATCTTAAAGTACCAACCGTAAAAGTAGAAAAATACATGAACATACATATTAGAAGAAAATCGATGCCATGGTGTCAAATTTTGCCAACTGTAATGACATTTTTCAACTTTCTTATAGCTAAAAACTAAAAAAATAAAAGGTTTCTGCAATAATCCTTAATATCAATAAGTACCATGTTAATGCGAGTAGGCTCCCTTAAAAAAAAAAAAAAAAACAGGGAGGATGTAACGTAGTTCTAGGAAGAAAATTTTGAACTATAAATTAATGGTGGAAAATTAATTTTAATTGAAAATAAATTATTTTCGTTTACTTTAGGTTAAACTCTGGCATAATTTATATGACATTTTTTCAAGCCATGCACACTTTTTAAACTATTTAACTTCAGCCAAACACTTTTTAAAGCAAAAAATCGTAGCTAATCACTTTATTGATTTTTTTTAATATTGGTAGTAGCAAAGCAATAATTTCAAAATACTAAAACACTCAATAGGTATGTATGTTTTATCAGGTAATTGATATTCTTTATTTTTCTTTTTGCAGAATTGCAACACTTGCTTCATAATTTTAATGGACCAAAGCACCCAAATATTGGTTGAAAACACTCAAATAAAAAAATCTATGGAAGAAATAATAAAAGTGAACAAAAATTTACTTGAAGAAAATACAAAATTAAGAACTAAAATTGAGAAAATTAACAAACATTTGGAACAAGAAAGTATTAACCGAAAAGAAGAATATAGGAGATTGTGTTCTCACTTTACGGAAGAAATTAAAAAAGTAAAGGTTTGCCATGAAACTGCTATTCATAGCATAACAAATGGAATTTTCACCATTCCAATATTTTCTTCTGCCCAAGAAGTAATGGATTTTGATAGCAGCATAGAGTTCGATGATAATATTAAAAACAATCTAGTAAGTTTAAGATATTAATATTTTTATTTAAGTATAGTTAAGATAAAAAATTTAAATGACGGAATTAGGAATAGGACAGGAGATTAAAACCGCCGTCACTCAATTAAAAATATAAAAAATAATTTTTTTTAATAAATAGAATCATTTGTATATGTATTTATATATAATGGCAAATGAAATGCTAAATAAACAAATCAATCAATCAATACTCAAGGAAAATAAAACTTTCCATAATAATGTTAATAATAAAAAATGTCAAAATCGGTCCACAGAAATTTAAAAATGTTATATAATTAATGACTTTAATTTAGAAAAATCGGTTCTCAAATGCAAGTAATATATTTTGCACAAAATAATTTTCAAAACCAAGACACCAATTATGAAATATCGAATTGACAATCTTGCTTTTTAAGTCGGTTAAACAATTTAAAACTTATGAACACATTCATACATATATTTTATTTTAAATCTATTTTCAGATACAATTATTTAAAAGCAAATCAAATGATGATGTGAAAAATTTTGTTTGTGATAATTTAAAACTAGTTTTTAGATGCGATTTAATTTCTTCACAATTTTCTTGGGTGAGTGCCAACAGAAACATTTCTGCCAAGGATATGAATTTTGTTCAATTATTAAAAGGTTTGTTACAATATATTATTACAATATTTGTTTTTAAATCTCATGAAATTAATTATTATATTCCCATAGAAGTAACCCAACAGCAAATCCCATTGGCTACAGAATCAATAATTGATAAGCATATTAAAACATTTTTAATCTTGTAAAAGACCGTATAAATAAAAGGAACAAAAGGAAACGTGATCCACTCCATTAAATATTTTTTATTTTTGTTTTATGGATATACATATGTATGTGTATATTTTGAAGATTTTCTTTAAAGTATTATGAGCTTATTAGTAAAATTAATTTTAATGAAAACTAAGTTAAGAATAAGCTTTGGGGTTTAATTACATTCTTTAACAGAAATTGCTGGGCTTATCAAAAGTATCCAAGTTGAAATTACTTAATATCTATGATGCATAATGGTTTTATTAGAAATAATATATGGTTATATTTCTTTGTTTATGAAAAAAATCATAATTTTGAAAATAGAATTTTCATGGTTTTTGAGTGACTTGTTTGTACATATTTTTATTTGGATATTTATCACAAAAACATAAGTGGTGAATTTGCTTTGTTATTTATTTGATAGTTTTGAAAAGAAGTTGAATTAAAATTAATTGTGGATAAATATATTACCGTTAGTAGAAAACGGTTCATTTAAAATTGCTGATTATGTGTTTCATTTTGCACTTTAAAGCTTTTGTGTAGTGACCCTACAATAAATTGTGGTGAAAATATTATGGTGAGTGTCTGGGATAATAGTAATATATTTATCAGTACTGCCAACATACAGTATATTTTAATAGTAATATAGAACTGCCATGCATAATAGAAAAGTGGCGCCACATTAAAACAAATGTAAGCACAGAAATACTCCAAAGTTCCTTGTGTCTTACGTTATGTTCATGTTTTGTATTTTTCTTCACGTAAATTAGTTATATTTAAAATATTTGCTCTGTGCTCACATACTACATATATTTAAATGCATAGTTCGAGAAGAACTCTTGAGGCATTCCCAAAGAAAGTCTTATAGACTTATTACACGTTTTTAAAACCAAGTAGAAAGAAGCATTTTCTAATAGAAGGAAATTAGATGGTCTCGTGAACAAGGTGAAAGGCATTCACTGGCTGGCGCGTCGTGGTTAAAAAGTACGAGGTGGAGGTATGAATAATATACGCCTGACAAATTAGACTAAATCTGGCATTCCAGAAGGACGAAAACGTTACTCTATATTTTAATCATATAAAAAATATTTCATTATATTAGAATTTTAGAAAATGCAGACAATATACGTGAAACTTAGCAAAGCATTTGCACAACGCGAAAATTGCATTTAAAATGGTTTAGAAAATAAAAATTTAAATATGTAGTTGTAAACAATGCTTTAGACACTTTTTGAATGACTTTTCGTTTTTACATAAATGCAGTTGTGTTTTTGCAATTGTTTACGACTCTTTAAAATGCAGTCTTGTATATGTATGCATGTATGTTAGCATAATGTGAAAAATATGTTGAAAATGCAGAACTTGTCATAAAAGAGCTTATAACATGAAAAGAAGTTTTCAAATAAGTTGTTGTTAGTCCCTTGAAAACCTAATTTTGAACAGTGGAACTGGGAAAAATTCCGAATACCCCTGCACTGGTCTGTAGGTCATAAATATAGGTGGCATTAGCGGTTGCAACTATAATGAAACAAACACAATCACAATTGACGGATATCGACTTGAAATAATTTTTTTTTCA
>BGZK01003251.1:0-28938 GCA_005406025.1 Eumeta japonica
GCTGAGATAACAATTGATATTGATATTTTTGACAGAATTGACATTTTTTCAGTATAATGGAATTATAAGACATCGCAATTAAGTATTTAATTCTAAAGCAAATATTACAAAATTGAGCTAAATACGTTTGGTTTTCTGTCCTATTTTACCATAAATTAGTGAAAAAAATTTAGTCGGATGATTGATATACCGAAAGAGACTCTTGACAAAATCGTGAATTTTCATAGAAAATATTTACAAAAATTATTTTTTTTACAAGAAAAACTACAAAGTCAAATCAAGTTAAATTCGGCAACAATATTATACGATCTGAGATTTTTACCGTGTCTTTATTATACGGGCCTGGACGGCGAGCGTGCTGAGCGCGCGTGACCTCTCACCAAGGCGGAGGCCGCTAATGAGATGAAAGACTTCATTCGGGTGTTAATGATAACGGTGATGTCGCCGCCCGCCCGTTCGAGGAGACTCCGGTTTGGACTGCGGTTAGATGTCGTACGTTAACCGCTCTACCGGTGACTCGCTCTCGACCGATAAAGTCAACTGCACACGGATGGGTGTGCTTTCGTCGTCCCATTTACGCGTCGTATGTAGACATGTTTTTGTATTACAACTCGAGCCGATGGGAAGCGTGAAATTAGTAAAGGATAAGCTGTGATAAAATTACTTACGGTTATGATCTGTATGCTCATGCAGAATTGGCAGTACGCGCTACGCGCTTCAAAAGGTAAAACGGAACACTTACAGGATAAGTTTGTGGTCCGTCTGTTACGGTCTTTTTTCCAAACGGTCAGAGATATCGAGTTGAAATTAATATAAAACACTAAAGTTGACACTCCACTGAAAGAATAAAGAATTCAAATTTCCAAGTCAACGCAGTAAAAACATACGGTAATATTTTAATGCATTCAAATTCACTCACCGAAACCTATATACTGTTTCCTGTTGACCTTAGAATCATGAAATTTGGTAAGAAGAAAGGTCTCACAGTATAAGTAAAAGGAAAAATACGGAAATCGTTAATTTTTATTTGTATTACGCATAATTTTATTCCGTGCGATTACAACTGAGATTTGCAGTTAGAGTATCGGACGTGACGTAGAACGATGCGATGTGCCTGTGAGAATCATTTTTGAGAAAGTACCTAAGAAAATCGAAGATTTATCAGTAATACGTTTTCGTTACGTTGTATTAGAGTTATTTAAATATTGTATGGGTAAGCTTTAACTAATATTTAATAAGTATTCGAATTATTCATATTCACCTCTGTCTCTTCAAAGCCTTGGATGTTTTAATGACGTATGCTAATATAGTTCGAGGAGTCATTGATTTGTACTTACAATATGCCCGTAGGCATTATAAAGTGAAGCGCGGAAAATTACGATATACCATCCCAATTACGATATATTTTGCCATTCCAACTGTAAATTGAAAAATTGGATGAGTAATAGATCATTTCAAAGCCTGTTATTTTTCTTCTCTGTAGAAGTTCTGTTTATTTTGAAAATATAGAAAGTTACAAATTATTATGATTATGTAAAAGAATGACCTAGTCGTTGTGTAAATAAGCAATTTTTTTTTAATTTCATTACTTTAAATCAAATTTGGATTGGATTTATCGTCTATAGGTATGATAATAACTATATAGGTTTCGCTCTTCTTCGTTAGTATGATCTAAAGAATTGGATGAAATGGAGCTTACACATCAAATTGAGCTCCGAGGTATCAAGTAATGAAAACGTCACTGAAACCCTTTGAGTGGTTTTTGTGCGATACCATAACAAACAAAAAGACAGACAAAAATTTTGAAAGGTATAGTTTTGTGTTGAGTCCCTCCGAATAGTTTATCGTATGTTGACACTTTAAACGTTTTAATCGCTACGAATATATTTAGATAACATTTACACATATTTTTTGTTATTTTCATATAATATTTGGTAGTTATTATTTTTAGTATCAGTCTACTAGTTCATTACGTAAGCTTATTTTTTTAAATCTACTAATATTGTAGTCGAGGACTAATTCTGTAGATATAAATTATCGATTGAACCATTCCAACTAATGAGATTAATAAATACGATAAAAGCTAATGGCATATTTAGTATTATAGTAACCATGCATAGTACTTTAAATATAATACGCAACGATATTAATGAAAATTCTATACATATGTTTTAGCATACTTATCAGAATGAACCTGTAAATTAAAATTTTGACGCATCACTGCCTTATTTTGTGAATCTGCAACGGGCTGATTGTTAGCGGCGACAGGAACGCGGTGCGAAATATCTGAATACGTCATTACAATGACGTAAAACGATGCGCGTTGGCGCCAAGTGTGAATGGAAATGTAATGTGTTGCGCAACATCTGACGTTTGTGGATGACGTTACTAATTTACACTTGCATATTTTGTTGTTACTATATAGGTTTCCTCGTTCGTTAGCATGTTGTAGTAGATCATTTATACTAAAAAGCATATTGTCGGTGAATCTAAAAATGTAAAATTGATCAATCAAGAGAAGCAAGAAAAAAAATGATTATTAAATTAAAAATCACTATAGGCTAATTTTATTACAAAATAATAGATTAACGATTTAACATATTTATATAATACTTGTGTAATTAATGTTAAGCAGCTGAACAGAACAATAATTTATATGAAAAAATCAGATTCATGAGCAAACAAAAAAAAATGTTGTCTTTTATTATAAAATTTATTCTTCTTTGAATTAAACGCTTTTAATTTAATAAAATCCCATGATATATAAGATCAGGGATAAAATTTCTCGTATTTTATATAAAAATTCAAGATAATTTTTCCTCATATTTTATTTACATTTAATTATAATACACATGTGTTGCAGAGATTTTGGGACTTCTGATCAAAAAACTGCGATAAGTAATTTTTACAGTCCTCTTTTGATGTTAACCTAACACCATCTAAACAATTCTGAAGAGACTAAAACAAGTGAAAATTTGAGGGTGTAAGGTCAGTGCTGTATAGTGGATGCATTAACATTTCCCAACCAAACTCTCTCAATATTTATTGAGCGGCTAAATATTCGTGTGGTCTGGCATTATCAAGGTGCAAAACCTGGCGGTTTATTTTGAGTCAGTAGAGATCCGAATTGATAGATTTACCCGGTAGTAAAAGCTTATTATGAATAATGCTTTTCTAATATTACCATACACATAGCATCAACTTATACGAGTTAATTCAGGTATTGCTACATTCTATAGAGTTTGCTTGTCTTCTGCTCATGATCTTTTTCGCATTTTTTTGTCGTAGGCAATCCATTTTTTATCACCAGTGACCAGTCTTTTCAACAACGATTCGGTTTCATTACATTTCAATAGAGAATCGCAAATGAGTACACGATTCATTAGATTTCTTTCAGTGAGCTCGTGGGGGACCCGCTTGAGCTTTTTTATATATTCAGGTTTTTTCAAATTGGTGAAAACTGTTTTGTGGTTAATTCCCAGCTTTTCAGTTATGTCGTAAGAACTTGTATACCGAGGTGGTTCTACTTTTTCCAAAATGGTATCGACTTTATCCATAACAGGTCGAGCAGAGTGAGGTTTACCTTTAACATCAAAATTACCAAACTGAGAACCCTTGAATCAGCTTTATGCTACTCTTACCGACACTGAATTAGATCCATAAAAGTTAGAATTTTTTTTGTGTGCGTCGCATATCCCCCTTTTTTTGTAATAAAACTTCAAAATGTATCAAATTTCTCCGTTAGATTCATTCATTTTGGTAGACAGAAAAACAATAGAAAAATGGCGGATCACCATTTTTACTTTGTGTTATCCTTTTTTCAAATTTCATTTATTTAATTGTATCAAAATTAGCCAGACACAAATAGCACTACCAAAGAGATTTTACTGCAACTTTTTATTTATAATATATGAAAAAACTTTTGCCCCACCTAAGATTTTAAATTGAAGTCACAAAAATGTCTATTTATCACTTTATATCTGTGATCACAGATCACAGTGGCAGTTTCGTATCGTATTGTGTCGGTATCATTATTTCTAGATTTCCATGAGGTACGGTCTTCGTCCACCTGGAACCAATGGCTCGGGACTTTTACCAGGTCGTCAATTCATCTAGCGGGAGGCCGCCCCACGCTGCAACGTCCAGTTCGTGGTCGCCAGTCGCGGACCTTTCTTCTCCAGCGGTTACCGGTTCTACCATCGATGTTGCATCCCCATTTCCAATTGTGTCTCTGTTGATTATAGTTTCGTTTTTTGTCCCAGAAAAACTTAGGTATTCTAAAACTGTGGAGGTGTTTAGTATGTAGACTATTAATACTATAATTATTATAAAAAGAGTGTTAGTAGTAAATTTGTGTACATAAGCGTTACAAGAAATAGTAACTCATTTTAGCGTATTAGTTGAAGAGTTAATATGTTAAAAAATCAAGCAAGTAACATGAATATATATCGCTTGCTGAATAGCCATCCAACGATACGTTACTGCAATTGACTCGATCATATCGATCAAACCAATTGTCTATCGGAGTTCGTTAAGAACGATCAATAAAACAAAAAAAAATATATGATAAAATGACTTTAATAAAAATACTGAGGTAGGAAGTCTGAAAGTAAGTTGCTATTTAGAATTTTTATCCTGGCTTCAGGAAACCTTAAAATTTATTTCCGGTTTTACATAAAACCGATTTATCGAATTTTAATATTTTTATAGGGGCAAATATACATTTCTATTAATTTATAATACATTTTTCATTATAGTGACATGCACTAGAATTAAAAGAGAAAAGAGATGATACTAGAATAACGTTAATATATTCTCTAATAATTGTTGGTGTTAACGATAATATGTGAGCTAGTATTTTTGTATCGATTGAAACTGTTTCTCTGACTAGTTTGTTCAGAAGTGGCAACAATAAAACAGTTGCTGAATTATGTGGTGAACCGTGAATATCAAAAAAGTGATCACGTAAGTGATGTGAGTTAAGTATGTGTTTACTCACAACAACAACCTATCCTTGCTTTCAAGTGGTATTGACGAAAAACATTCGATTAGATATAATTTTCGATTTGGGTTCGAATCCACGACGTTAAAACCGAGTGACAAGCGTTCCATCGCCGAACCTTACTAATGTTTTAAATACCTTACATCTTACCGCACACTTTTCAAGCTACCTAATAGCATGCCACTCTAAGCAATGGCTTAGGTGATATGCAATAGGTTTTCCATAATATACTTCGTAATGGGAAAATTGTATGTCATATTTTGCATATATATTTGTTGATAATTGTTAATAAATGATGATCTACGTTAGGTTCTTTAATTAATATTAAAATTATATTAATTTGAAATAACAAGTTCACGAGCAAGATGCAAGTATCGCATTCAAGTTGATTCTCTGAACGAATTGTGATCATGAAGATTGTCCAATAGTTTTCTAGAATTTAGATGAACAATCCTTCGATTATTTCTGCTCAAATTAATGCGATCTAAACCTGGACTTTGGTAAGAGTACACTTTCCCAAATCCACTACAGCTCGTACTAAAGTGCACCCTTTCAGTTTAAGTACGGTCCCTGCCTTGCAAGAAAATGGTCGTAATATTTTTTTTACATATTTTGCTACTGTCTTGTAACAATCAAATTGCAATGACGTATTTTCTACTTCAACATTTTCCTCGATCTAGACGTATTTTATATGAACAACATAGTCAGTTCGTAAATATAGCTATGGATGTAAAAATGTATAATAAATTATGAGAACAATAATAAAATGACATACGCAATTACATATTCACTGAACGTAGTAACAATTTTATTTGTAGTTGTGTTATTTTTACATCACGGTCATCGTATTAGTTTTTCGTATGAAAAACTTAGCTTGTAACACCTCTACATGCAAACGGAAATTCATGATTGGACTTAGACCAATTAATTAGATAAAATTTTGACTAACGTTTTATGCCAAATCAGCACATCCTCAAGAAAATGCTGATAGTCAAGCTACTATGCATCAGGGGTGTTAAGACTACTTCAATTGTAATTATCCGCATCCTGAGGACGAAACTGTATCTTATTAATCGACGGTCAAGATAAATGGAAAATTTTTACTTGATTATGTGTTCAAAAGGGTTGCATATTTTATGTTGCTAAATATCGCAGGCAAGCGCCTATACGTTAAATGTTAAATTGATGCCCTTACCTTTACTGTATAGTAGTGGAGTGGAAACAGCTTAAGGATTAAACCTCTAAAACCTTTAAAACCCCTAAAAAGGCTTATTTAAATGTGCCCAACTTTAAACGACGTTTTCAAAATAATAAAAGTTTGTTTATTATTTTTTTTAAGTAACTTACTTAGTCCGTATTGAATTAATATTCCAAATTAAGTAGTCTATCAAAAATTAATATTTGATTATGTGTATACGAGAATTTCAAAAACAGGCAAATAATTAATAATCGAGTGCAAAATATACATAAAATTGTATTGTCATGTAGATTCGCAGTCAGTCAATAGACGAGACGGATATAGTTCCACTTTGTGCAATCTTTCCAAGCGATCTGCGAAAGAGCAAACACTACGATGGAACTATTATGATTTATAATCGCCATTTCTTTATTCCTAATTAGTTTTTATTTTATTACCACTTAGCTTTTATCAATGGTGACCTAAATTTAAGTTTCACACCCAGAAACATAAGTATTATATCGCTCAAAGCAATGAGTGCGAAATCGGATGTATTATTACTGTAATTGTAAACGCGGCCGCGTCTATGGAACACGATTACGTGCCCGTCGTCCGTCGCAATTTGAAAGAATTATAGATCGTTTAGAAGAAGAAAAAAACAGTAGGAAACCCTCCTTTAAATATATCATCCCTTGGAAGCCCGATGAAATTAAGACAAATTATTAACTCCACACCAGAGGTAATATTCTTTAAAGGGCCCATTTAACGGGCACGTACAAAATTATGGGAGGCTTTGACAATTTTTTTCCTACATCCTCCCATAGGGTGGGGGGCTGTCGTGATTTATTTAATGAGTAAAAATGTCCCGCAGCCGTTAGGGCCTGCACGCCCACAACACCAGATTGGATATTGTAATTAGCTGCTGTGATACCTTCTAAAATTACTTAATTAGTTCTCGAGGAGCTTAATTGAACGTTTTTAGTCTGAACATGTCCTAACGACATTTTTATAACTTCGCATTTATTAAGGATGTCGAGATGACGTAACCGCGTTCTGAGTGATCGCGCATTTAATATGTGAAATTAGATATTCAGTTACTGCTGTAAATGTTGAACATCAGTCTGACATTTACTCACGTCAATCGATTTAATGATAATGAAAATCATTTGTGTATGTTATCAAAAAAACATATGTGTTATGTATGTGCTACGAAATGAGTACGTGTAACACGTGACCGCGGCGTGAGAAAGCCACGGAAGGGGGGTGCTCCGACGAGTGACGTCGGGTCGCGTAATTAATAACAAATCGGGTCCTACATCGAATTACAAGTGTAAATAATCTAACGACCGCCGCCCAACCGCCGCCGTGGGCCGGGCTTCGGGGGACAAAAGCGAGTCGTTAAAACGGCGGCTTAAAAAGGAAAGCGCCTGAAGCGGCGGCTCGGCCGGCGTCGGCTTTCCTCGGGCGCGCGCGGCCGCGGCGGCGGTGGGCGGGCGTGGCGGGCGTCGGGTCCGCGGTGCGGCCAGACCAGAGGGTCGTTTTAGCTCGTTCATGAGATGGCCGTGATCGCGACGAAAATGGACTTTCAGAGTGCTATGGAGACGTTCGCCGAGGCCTGGGCCGCCGCCAACACGGTCAAGTCGGAGGCGCCCAGCGATCTGTCGCAGGTCAGTCCCGCCGGTTGCACGGTCTACGCATAAACACACGTGTGCACGTTGCGATTATTTTTGAAAAATTAGAACATTTTTATGACGTAACACACAAATTAAGAAATTTATAACTTTATTTTATTTATAGTTTTAATTTACATATATTTTTAAAGAACGATCTATGTAAAATCGATAATCGAGAAGAAAACGTAATTAGTCATTACAACTTCTCTAAACATAACAATAATATATCAATTTGATAAGATTTTAAAAAGCACTTTCTTATGGCAAAACAAATACATTAATTATTATTTTCGATTTTTATTCAGCATTTGCACGTTTTCATCTCTGTACACGGTAATCCTCATAATATGTTAATAAATAAGATTGTAGGTCAGAAACGCAAACTAGAAATTTCCAATACTTGAAGTTCGCAAATTCTAGAAAGTCACAAATTCTAGATTTCTAAAAACAAATCCTTCGTTTGCATATTTATTTAGCTAATTGCATGTTACAAAGCACCTTTTGTTTCTGTTTTAAATTTACTTAAAAATATTTTTGATACAAAATTCAAATTCATTGTAATTATTGTTTATAAGTTTTGACTTCTATTGTATGTAATTACGCATTAGTTTATTTTAGTACAACATAGAGAATAAATGCGTACAACGGTAATGAAATTAATAAATTTTATGCTTTTTTTCATAGATGTCTAATTTTTACATAACCCTCCAAGTCTTTATTTTATAAATAATCATATGTATTTAATATAATATATATTATACAATACATTTTATAAAATTATATTTTAACATTATTGAATTTATATCTTTTTATTAACACACTTTAAAGATAATCCTTTCTGTCTAAATTTATTTTAATAGCTGATGATGTTTAACCTTTGCTTTTATCCGAGAAAGTTTTGCTGAATACGGCTGCGGAAACTGCTTATTTGGACGTATTATGCCTGATACATTTAACTGACAAATAGAATACAAAGAAATAGTAGAATCGATTCTATTGGAATTTGCGTCACATAAGGCGCTCGGCGCGAAATAGCTTGAACTTTCCGAAATACTTTTAACTTATTAAATTTTGAAATTTGATTTCACAATTTGTTGGTGTAAAATTAGTTACGTGCAGTCGGTTTGTTGATAAAATGGAGGTTCATTTGCATTTACGTTATTTTTTAGGATGGACGCAAGAAATGAATGTGCATTGAGACATTTTTACGATCTACTGTACAACATGTTTTAATTAGACGATATTGTTTTTTTTTTGATGATGGAGTATTTTTTTAGAGTTCCGTGTCCAAAGAGCGCCAACAGAACCTTATTACGAAGCCTACACTGTTTGTTCGCCTTTTAAACCTTATTAGGTTTTTTAGAATATAAAACAATGCGGAAATACTTTTCCAATGATTTTATTAATTTCAAAGGACCATTTTTTCTGCATTAACTGCAATTCACTATCAAAAACAAATATTCAAACAATTTCATATAAAAATATAAAAATAAACGTCTTTAAATAACAAAAGATATAGAAAGTAGAGCTAATGCCGTGCGAAGCCGGTTTACTATGATGGAAATATGGCATAGATGGAATTCAAATTTATGTAGCTGGCTGATTTTTAATATTCCTAATAAAAATATAAATACGGAACTCTTGTAGAATTATTATTAGTCTGTTTATCTGCCTGTCACAATTTGTTACATATACTTATTAGTGTGTCAAGAAAGAGGTTAATGTGTTTGTCAGTCTATATAGGCACTCGTGCATATTTACATAATTCATTATTATGTAAAGGTCAAATTTTTGTAACGATCTCAATGGAAAACGGGATGGTTAATGATTTTTGCACAAAGGTACAGTAATAACTGCTAAAATTTGAGATGGATGTGGCTAGGAGTTATAGCACTAGGTAATTCAAGTTTGTACTTATAATGATCACTCCTTTAAGCACAAAAAACAACAAAAACATATGTATTCTAAATAACGTACAATCTTATAACTTCGCCGTTTCTTCATCGACTTTAATGACATGTACAGACAGCTAGGCACCGTATATGACCCGCCACATAATTTTTGAAGAAATATTACAAAAAAAAATAAGAGTTACTTTCCATGCATTTATTTTGTAACATGAATTTTATTTTACTAACCCATTGCGGTTTTATTTGATAGATATTTAAAAATTCATTCAAAATTTTAAAGTGAATTTTCTCTCAAGTGTACATTTTGCTGTTTATTAGCCAAGAAATAATTATAAATTTATGTGCTCCCTTTGTGTCCCCTTCTTTAATTACAAGAAATTTAAAAATCTGAAAAAACCACAATTACATACCTTTATGAATAGTTTAATTGAAAATTCTTTTAAATAAAATAAATTTTCAAGTTTTTTAAATACTTGCAATATTTATTATTACTATTAACAATCTAATCTCTGGTCCATGTGAATTTCAGGAAAATCGTATCTATTATCCAAATATATATTTGTTCGGATATAATTTTTGATCAAATTCTTCAAATTTATGAGGAATGATATAGTTACTGGTCTGTTTTAATTTTAATCCAACTGTAAATTTCGTTTATTACATTTCAAGTTGTTATTTGGTTTTAAAACCTAAGAATGGAACTTGGCCGGAATTTTGTTTCAATTTTACAACAGTAGGTAATGTATATGTAGCATTTTTTTACGTTCGGTTACGTCATTGAACTACCATAAAAAAATTGAACATAAAAAAAATATGCCCATAAATCCATTTGATTTATGAACAGTAGGAAATAAGCCATACTATAAAGATATTACTGAGATTCAATATTTATATAAACTAACAGTAGTTACATTCGATTTGAAGCCAACACTTCGTTGTCGAACGCGTATGTAGGCCTTCGAATGTGACTGACTACGTAAGACTAAATGGTGATAAAGAAGCATATTTTTTTATTATTATAAGTTTTTAACTATGCAGTTTTGCTCTTTTCCTCGGTTTGTCTTAGAAGATTTAAGCTAAGTTAAATTTGTTTCTGAGATCACTAAGCATACGATACTATAATCTGCAATAGTTGTGCTGTTTTATCTTCCATTACAAATTAATATATATATATATTAAACATTTAAAAATCTGCTTTAGGTAATAAGGGTCATTGTGCGGAGATGAAAAATTTCTGGAGTTTATTGGGTGTTTCATCCGATGTAAGGAAAAGAAAAGAAATCGAATAATGAACAAGCCGCAAGTAAACATATAAATAAAAAGCTTCATTTAATATAATTTTTCTGACAATTGCTTCAATAGTTATTCTCTCCTGCAACATTTAAATCAGTAATTATGCTATAATTCCAGAATAATAGCCCAAAAAATATGTATGTATATCTGATTAGAAAAATAACAATAATCATCTCTTTCATATATTCTCATACATGAAAATTAATAGTACGACACAGAACAGTAACTAGATATACAAGCCACGCTCACATCAATTAGGTTTTCATACTTTGAAATAATAAATATTTATTTCGATAGTTATAAAGAAGAATCACGAATACTTTATACACGAATAATAAAAAACCTAAAAATACAAATTATCAATTTTTTCGCAATGAAAGGTATACGCTCTTTTTTTAATATTATTAGAAGTCGAAATAAAAATTCAAATAAGTATCTGAATAATTGTTTCCGAGGGTAGGTACACGATGTTTTTTGTTTTTGGAATAAAGGGCAATTTTGTGATTATACGATTTTCCAAAATTACATATAAATGTTAAGGTTCTGCCGCCATTGACTTAAAAGAAAATTTTCTGAACACAAATATACGATTTTATCAAATATTTTATTTTTTTATTAATTAAATTGATTATTGAACCTGATTTATTATATTTCGTATTGAAAATAAAAAGTCTTTGTTTGCTGTTATTATTAATTTATATTTAGTAAAGTACCAAATTCAGTAAAGACAGACTGAAGAGGTCTGTAGTATAAATAAGGGGAGAGCCAGCGAGGGCGCAAGTAACCGAGGAAGGTAATTGACATGCTGCCGGTATGAGATAAGATCCTGCTAAACACGATCTCATTAACAAGCGCTATCGATATATTGCATTTATTGTAAACAAAGACACGTACAATAAGTGTAAAACTGCATTTAAAAGCTAAACCACGACAAGATAATTTATACTTTGTACGTTATAATCGCTGTATTATATCATTATATTCCTTGATGCTCTTGTCGAAATTGTGCATATGGAAACTTTTGTCTTAACAAATATCTTTCGGAAATGCGAAGAGTATAAAGGACCCACGAAACTGTTATCTCGCCTCTGCGTTGACGACGCCGCCCTACGGCAGAGGGAGCTCGTCTCTAAGTAACGACCTCTGCACGCTTTAAAATGGCTGCATGCACTTTTTAAAAAATCGTACTGCGCATTATACCTAATTTTAGAAAACGTGGAAAAGTGGTTACCTCAGGGTTTTTCTATATATTTTTTTTTGTTCTGGAACTCGAAGATGTTTGTTTGGGCACTAACATTTTTCGCAAATCTCATTCGGCTCGTTTAAAAGTCTTCAGTAGAAAAGTAAAGAGAAAAACTGTTCGCTTTTAACGTTCCGTAATCTAAAAGGAAAAACGCAACCTATATACGATCATTCGCGTCTGTCCGTTTATGACGTAGATCTTTTTTTAATCCTGTAATACAGGAATTTGAATTTCTCGGAACGAAGTTCCTTATCGCACGTTACACTCAGACGCTCAGCTGATGGGAGCTACACAAAAAAAAATATAACCACAACGAAGAATACTGACCGCTATATAGTTTATGCTAGGCTTGGTGTATACTTCTCGATCTTTCTGTCTCCGTGCATTATTATTTTTTGATTTTACATAATTAATATAAAAAAAAAGTTTATTTCCAACTTACAAATATTTCTTACCATTTATATCATTATTTATTTAATTATTTTGAAACATTTTAATTAATTTCATTGTCAATATTCAATTTGTAAAATATATTTACATATGGAGAAACGAACTTCGTTCCAACTGGGTGTCCCAAAGACACTTCGTGACTTTTTTCATTATGTTAGGTTTATCACCATTCAACGATTTGAGAAAAATATTTTACTATAAAAGCAGAGTTCAGTTAAGGCAAAAACAAAAAAAATGTTTTAAGTGATATATCGTGTGAAGTACCATTCGAAAATACATTTTTTGTGGCTTTAATGAAAGATTATAAATATTGCGTTACAGATTATTAAAATTGTATTTTTTTAGAATAGTGCTACAGTTATAAAAAAATTGTGAAAATAAAATAATCCGTTACTAAAAACTAACCTCACAAAATATTAACGATCCTTATAAAAAATAAACACTGGTACGAAAACGGTGTGAAATCGACTTATTCTTAGCTAGTTTATTTATTTCGTCGTCTATACCTCATGAAAATAAGACTGGTTATGATGATTTGTTCAATATTACCCGTAAAATATGTTCAAGGAACATAAACTTGCTCATACATTAGCACATATAGTAAACACAAGGCCGTAGCTATGTTTTAGTTTAGGGGGGAGGTCAAGAAACAAAAACACAAAAATGTGCACGAAATGACGTTAATATTCATGTAAGAAAAAAACATAGGGGGTTTAACTCCCTCCCAAAATGATTACGATAGCTTCCAAGGACTCCAAAATGTCGACTTTTACGAAAGTTTGACTTTCGAAAATGGTCGCTCTCAAGTTTTTCTTTAATCACGTGTAAATACAAATACAATTTTAATGAAATGCTGATAATGCTTATAAATGAATATAGTAAGCCAAGCAGCGACAGCATAGACGCTACTTTGCCCTGTGCATATGAATTGAAAACGAAGAGGTGTCTTGTGTCGAATACATATATGATTTATTCTAAATAGAGCCGTAGATATTAGTGATCATTTTATATTCATATAGAATAAATTATTATAAAATAAAAGTAATCTCTTATAGTTTCGATCCTAGTCACGAACTATTTGACGCACAATTAAGTGTACTCAAAACTCTTTCTCTGTAGCTCGTAGAGCACTCTAAGCATGGGTCTCGGATGCTGTTACCACATTACTGACAAGGGTCGTCAGCAACTTCTAACTGAATCATCTTAGAGGCCTTAAGATCCAAGATTCTCGATCCGAAATAAATGTGGGAGGGTATGCCTCCGTAATTTAACGATTAATGTCTGATCAAACGATTTTCATTTTGGCAGCTTTCTTACAAAAATATCGTGTATTTCCACCTTTTTTAGGCGGTTTCTGGGAAATGATAATAATCTAAACGAATTAGTTAAACACTTTCGAAGTGAATCATAATCGAAACTGTAAAGTTCCGGTTAGAAAATTCGTGGATGTAGAATAATTAATAATCGCCCCAAGCTTTGCTCATGTGTGACGTTATAAATTAAGTTGCGTCTGACGTCGATTCCAATTGGCGATTCAAAAATTTCAATTATGATCCCGATTCCGAACGCAGTCTCGGTCTTCATTCCGAACCCATCTCTGAATGCATTCCGACCGCGGTCTCACTTATGGTCTGAGTCTTAATTACATTCTCAATACCGATTCAATCTTAATTACAGTTCCGAGTTAAATCCCAAATTTAATTCGACCTCGATTCCGATCCCTATTGCGATCTTGAGACTGCGATAACTATTCCGATCAAGATTTTGTCCTGTGTTTTATTTATTTAATCGTAAACGTATATAACCTATTTAATGGGCTATCAAATTATCACAACGAAATTTTGTTAAATCCAGTCAACGACTGTGAGATTTGCTGAGATTATACATATTTTTTCAAGCTTTTAATGAAATCACGCCACGTGAATTCTTCACCTTATACATATACCATGGAGATCTAAAAAGTATGCATACACATATATTTTTTAATGTGGAATTCCAGCAAATCTCGTGCTCACTAGTCAGATTACTAAACAAATTTTAGTACTCTGCTCGTGTTTTTAAAAAACTGTATTTCAAATCACGGAAAATTAAACCGTACGCTACTTAAAAATTGCTTTAGGAACCTATTGGGATAGCAGGGCACTAAATATGTCATCGTTTATGATGTTTTTTATTTAGATCAAAAGTATCATTCTTAAGTCAACTAACCTATTCTGATATAACTAAATGCATTAAACTAAATAAAAAGTGTATAAAATACGTGATTATGTTTTGCACGCGGAATCGGATAGAGTCTGAGAGCGGAATTAGGATTGGTAATGCCTCGAAGAGTAGCATTATGAGAGCATAATCGAGCTTTTATTGCAAATGTTACAAGCAAAAAAATTTGGAAAACGGCTGACCCTGCAGGCCATCCCCAAAATTTTCCCCATTATATCTATTGATGTGTCTTTGAGCTCATAATGTTATAAATATTGTCTATGGGGTTTTGAGCTCTAAAATTTAAAAGGCGGTTGACCCTGCAAGCCACGGCTAAGGCTTCTTACTACTTCTACCTCAAAGCGTTCAAAAATAAAGTAGCAGTAAATTTTTGAGCTCAAAACATTGATTTTAATGCTTTTTCATGCTCTCCGAGTTCAAAAAAATATTTTTATAATAGTTTTAAGCTCTTCCAGTTCATATACACACACACACGTACGCACGCATGCACTCAAGCACGCACGCAGTTTTTAAATTAGAAAAAGATGACCGAGTATCAAACAACAATCAAGCAAGAATGTCACGTGTTATTTTGAGAAACTTTATTTTTAGAATTTACAGTTAACGATATATTTTTCGAGCAAACCCACCGAATTTGATGCATTTTACAACTATCAACGTTGTATTTCAAATAGAAGAGCTAGTTATATTTTACAATTTATAGCTTAAAAAATGTTCTAAATAAACCACTGAAAATTTTTTCAACACACATGCATACAGGCATCATTTAGGAAATGATCAAAATAGATTTCTAGGACCCTAAAACCTCAAAATCTGATGAAAACTCTTTTTACGAAAGTCAAAATGAAAACACTATCTTCCCAGTCTATAAAATTTTCATAATGGAAAGTTAAAATACACTATTTTTTAAATATTTCAACTATTACATCTTTCGAACACGTTATTCGATTTTGAGCTTCTTTACAATACTTAATGTAGTTTTCTAAGGAGAAACAAATGGTTGACTATAAAACATCAATACGTCAAGGACTTCATATGTAATTTAAAAAGAAAATCCTTATTTTAATTTTCAGTTAATGATATCTCAAACGAATCAAACGGTTTTTATGGGTTTTCTAACGATTGACGTTGTTTTTCAAGGAAAAATGCTGGTTAGAATTTCCAATCTATCGGTAGAATAGTTTAAAGAAATATATAAAAAAAATACTTTTTTGGAAAAAAAATTTCCGACCATATTACTTGAACAAATCAATCGATTTTGATGGAGTTTCCAACAATTCCCGTTGTTTTATACCTAAGGAAAACAACTGTATAGATTTTGAATTTTACATTTTATCGGTGGACTAGTTTAGTTGAATATATTTTGGAATCTATCTGTATAACGATTTGCAAAATATTTTAAAAAACATTTATTGAAGAATTTTTGTCCAACGATATGTCTTTAACAGATCAACCAATCTTTATGCAGCTTACGGCAGTCAATGCAACGGTTTGGGGAAAAGAGCTGATTTGATTTTGGTATTGAACGGTAGAGTAATCAAAAAATATTTTTCTGTACACTTCATTTTTAAAATTCCTCAAAATCTACCTGATGGAATCGGTTTATTTTATCAGAAATTCTAAGTTGGGTGGCCGCTTGAAGGTCAATATCGATAATCCAATAACACTTGCACAGAAATTTAATATATCTTTATTTCTTCATCCACGAACAAACGTAACATTTTTTTACCCTTGACGTAAAAGCCTAAATTTGAAGTTATTGTCTGTCTGTTTGTAACATCGAAACTCCCGAACGATTTTATAATACCATTATTTTATCAGGAGACTTTTTTAATCGAGATAGTTTTTAGATGTGTTTGATGAAAATATCTCAAGCCAAAGTTAAGAATGTTGTTTCTATTCTTGATTTTCACACGTCCGATTGCTTTGAAATTTTGGATGTTATATATATGCGTTAACACTGAAATAATATGGTAATCTGTTTGACTTCGAGCTGCAACCAGGAGAATCTGTGGAACACCCGGTTCCTCGACAACTTACAGTATAATGAGGTGGCAAAATGGTAGTCAGTTACAAGATGCCAGTTTATCAAGTTCATCAAAACATACTATAGATTTTATCTATATTTATACTCATGCAAAGTTTATAACTTATGGTTTACATCTTTGTAATATTTAATAGTAAATTATTAGTATGTATTAAATGTATATAAAACAATTTTCGTTTAAAAGTAACTAAAAAAAAAGGATAGTTTAATCACTTGTAATAAATCATCCCCTGAAAAATTATGTATCATATCTATTTAATATACTATAGAAAAGGTATTTTATTTCTATTGCGCTCCCTCGATACATTTAAATGTCCGAAATAATTTGAATACAGCTAAACAGAAGTGATTTATTAACTTCAAAGCAATTTTAACCTTCGGTGATTTAAATTTAAATTTAACACTCTTAATTTAAAACTCGTATTATTTAAAACCAATTAAGAATCGAAGAACCAAAACCGAATCGACATTCGAAAGCCAGTATCGAACAGCCGCGAACACTGCCGGTAGATACATTTTCATTTCGTAAACCTAATACGGCGGCCGCGGCGCGTTGCACAATCCACACGGAGCTGCGTGCGGCTAGGTATTGTGACGTTGTAATCGAACAAATAAAAAAACGCCGCTCTGATCCGGGGCGGGCCATTATCGCCGTAGAAAGTCCATCTGGCCCGGTCATGAGGTGCGGCAAAAACGGCGGCGCGCCGCTCGTGCCCGAGTAATCCGTACAATTACACACGTACGGAGTCAGGTGAAATATTCTACAGTTCAATTTGTGGTGGTGCGTCTAACAAAGCAGCCTCCGTACCTCATTACGGCGCCGCGCGGCACGCGCCGCCCCCCGCGCGCCCCCGCCCGCCGACCGACGACCTAAGAGATTGAAATATTTTTCGGAGATGATATGATGGTTTTTGGAAGGCTAGAAGATGGATTTGATATAAAAAAAATAAATCAATTTTTTTTTTAATAGACGCGTTTTCGCTCACGTTTCACCGAAGCGTATCGTGAAGTGCCAAAAAAAATTTATATGTTTTACGGCGTAAATGTAACTTAAAACAGATTGTGCGTGTGATGAATTGTTGTAACTAAACTATGTTCGCGACAGTTAAAACAGAAGACATACTTTGAGTTTGTTTCGAAAGGACATGAACGAATAAAAATTTGCTTTTTACTAATTTTAATGAGGCTTTTCGTGATAATTTGTATTTAAATACACTAATAATCCTTCGTTTCCACTTGACCAATCGTTCAATAACTTAGTGCCTAAACAGGCTCATGCAAACTCAATGAAAACATAATGATTTCATTACTACAAAACGGTACTGCGATAGGATAATCGTAATACTATGGAATTCATTAACTGTCAAAGGTAAAAATTTCTTGATCGGGCTCAACTTTCTTCCTTTGCCAGACCAATTATAATATAATGGTAACATTTCAAGTACTGCAGCCAAGTGCTATGGAATTTTATAATGGCAACCGGCCAAGTGTCAGGTTTAGACTTAACGTGTCTATATTGTAAACGATGACGTGCTTATGATTACATGAACGCAACACGATTTTGTAGTCAAGATTGTTAAATTTGCTAACCACAAACTATAAACATGTCATATTCAGACTCATTATTCTTTCTTAGCATGATGATAACATCGTGTCAATGCCTTGATCTACGCCATGCGCTTTTAAATTAGAATACACCAAGTTTTGTAACAATCAACGATAAGCATGGCACATATTGTTCCAGTGTCTGCGTTTATCCGATTTGATAACACCACTCGCTATCGGTAGTTATAAATATTTAAGGGCTGAATAGTAGAAAAATCATGTTTATGGTTATTGTAAGCTAGATATACTTTTTTAATGGGTAATAGAAAATGTATTGTATTCCGACTCACATTCCTTGAGTCGCAGACCAATGAAAGTGCGACGGTGACACGACTTCGACCGCGTGTCGTAGCTTCGTTTTACTGAACATTTTACCGTCTAACGGTAAATTTTCCGCCTTTGAAAGCGCCGTGTTTTTCTCGCAGCGCCGATGACAATACATTAATGCCGTAATCCTGACCTAACGGCGTGGAAACAATTTATATTCCTTTTATAGTATATTCTCTTTACCTTTTTCTATTTTCCATAAAAAAAACATTTATAAGCGCATTCGCATAAATATTGTTGATTTTCACAACGATTTATAACAATAATGTTTTGTTAAAAGTCACCATTGTGGAGATATGTTAAAGTAAATGACAAAAATTAAGAAAATAATTTATAATAAAAAACGAATGCAAGAAACGGAAAAATTAAATTAAATACTATAATTCTATATCTTTCTTTGTGTAAAGTTCATATTAAATGGAAAATCATACTCACATACCTGTAGTGAATAACAGATTTTAAAAATTTATGATAGAATACGACATTCCGTTTTGGTTATGGGACGTTTATCAGTTTTTGTATTTTGGTGCAAACTTATGAAAGCTTATTTTCGATCTTTCGATTCAATATTATTTTTGGGTATTTAAAAAAGATTTTGCTCTCGGTACTCTGCTTTCAATTTTTACTACCTGATCAATTAATTTAGACGTCTTATTTTGCACTTCTAAATTAAGATGTATAGCTCAAATTACTATAACATTATTTTAAAGATATTATTGAATATCACGGTTTAAAATATGTATACGATGAAAATTTTTTAATAAAAATTTGGTTGCCTGTAAAGTCGGTATACGGGAGAAAGTTTTACGTGACAACGACTTTGAATGGTAAAATCATTTTAATGTGAATATTCATTCGTATAGTAGGAAGAAGGATGAAATAATAGTAACAATTTAAAACATTTATTTATACAAAATTATATTTAAAACATTAATTTATACAAGAATCTCGCACTGAATTTCATATTAACAAAATTTTATTTTTACCTTTACACATACATACGTATTTATATACAAATATACATACAATAACGCATACATTTGCAAGCTATGCACTAATTCTCTAGTGCTGCGCGCGCAGACCGATCATAGTTGGTGGGAGAGCGCAAGGCATTCGGCGGGCCTCTCTCGTTCGGTGACTCATCGTTACGTTACCGAGCGTTACACTTTTCATAAGTGACTCCCAGCCGCAACCTAATTTAAGACGTTGTCACGTCAAAATCTGTTATATCAAACGAACAAATACCTAATCAGAAATAAATAAAGAAAAATAAATTCAGAGACCTGTCAACACTCAAAAACTTAACCCGTCTTACCTGATTTCATTTGGTTTACTTTGATATTTGCCCCTGTTTATCTATTTGTCTGGATACATATAATCTTTTGAAACGGGTTCGCATATTAGAATAAGCTAAAGTTCGGTACAGACATGATAAATCAAATGACAGTATAATGAATTAATGCTGCACTTAGTAATATTTGTTAACAAAAAAAAACTCTTGATCTCTTGAAAAAAAAAACTCTTAATAAGGTTCTTTTCATATGAATTTCATACAAAGATGGAGAGTATTAAAATTAGATACTATTACATTAAGCTGAAATACGGCCAAAAAATAGATGTTTTGTTATTTACATATACATACAAATATATATATATATATATACATACAATTATATATATGTATTATACGCTCTTCAAAGATGGACTTGGGACGGGCTGTTCGTCATGCTGTGTTTCAAAGGTCTAATTGTATTGAATTCGTATGACTATTCTTTGGCGCAACCTTTTTGAATTATACTAGACGATAGTCTTGCCTATATACTAAACACGCAAAAAATAAATAATCTTTTTTTGGTCGCTATGGTTTCTAGTTTTAGCTATGGTTTTTTGCTCAAATCGCATATACCACCTATATTACATAGACGAGAAATCACATCGACACCGATCGACGCGGTGCGCCGACAGCGCGCAGCACGCGCCGCGCACGTGATGGGCTCCATCTTGCGGATAAAGCGTGCGGCGACACCGTTACCTTTCTCAGATCACGTCCACTATTGTAATTTACAATCGCCTAGAAATGAGATCGCGGCTAACAAGTTATTTACATTGACGTTTCAATATAAGTATCGCATGAAAAAAACTATTTAAAAATGTAATTACAATGGAGCGGCGCGTAATAGCCCCAGAAAGCGGCGCCCGCGCAGCCGCCTTTGTGTCGCCGGCTAACCCGCGAGATTAATTTCGGCCGCACAATGGCCGCGTTTACGGACAACGAGATACGTGTTAATAAGAATCCGTTGCGATATCGGTTTGTCAATGCTACGGCCGCGTTTCGTAAGCAAATTCATGTGCGCGCCGGCGCCGCCACCTCCCGGCGGTCCACGACGACGACGTTATTGCAAGGTGTTCGAGCGCATGCTATTTAGGAAGAATCAATTAATAACGTGAGGGATCGACGACGTGCGATCGAAGGATAAGTGGGGAGGGCGGAGGTCCGTGACCGGCGCGGGCCCGCGCAGGCCGGCGCGGCCGCATTTCGACGCACCCGCGCTCCGCCAAAAACCTACCATGAATTACCGGCTACTTGTTGCACGAAACTTTGCAGCAACTTTTTATCCGTTCTCGTTCCTTCCAGTTTTATATTCAATAATAATTATTGTGCTTTGTTGTAATCTATGCGCTCCGCTTTTTATTTGTTGTATGTTCCAATGCATTGCTCTTATAATTTGTCATAGAGTTATTAAATATTTAATTTAATTCAGTTTTGCGTAACAGAATGTCCTCATTTTTAATATCATATAATATTTTATTTTTGTTTCAGCTTACAAAGCCTTGTACAAATTATTCATTTGACGTTTTGATATTATAATGATCTTTCGCCCTTTTTTAACTTTCTGCTATGAAAATTGAAAAGGTTTCATGAATTGGGACGTTACTAATATCAGCCAACTTTCAAAAATCGAGTTTTCATCAGATCTTGAAATTTCAGGGCTCTATGAACATATTATGACAATTATCCCAGTGATTCTTGTACGTTTTTGTATGTGTATGAAGGTGGGGGGAGCATTTATGTTTGTAAGCTTCTCAAAAGTTTTACAGAATAACCGTTCGCAGTTTGCGACATTCGAAGATGGTCGTCTGAATTTAGACTTGCTGAAAGGTCAAACTGTTTCCGCCCTGCAGATTTAGATGAATCTTAAAAATTAAGTTTTCAGAAAAAAAGAGTTTTCTTTTAATAACTTTTAGACTGCTTTATCGATCGATATCGAAGTTTAATCAACTATTTTTCCCATACGAATGTATCGATAATTGTAAACTTCAAATCGATTGATTCGTTTAAGAGTTATCGTTGGATAAATATTTTTCATAAAGTGTTTTTTTCGAATACTTTTTAAAATACTTTACCGATAAATTTCAGAATGTAGCCAGTTATTCCTTTAATAAACAATGTCGATTGTCGTTAAATTAAGTTGCCTTTTTCAAAAGATATTGAGGGTCAAAAATTTAAAAACAAAGTATCCTTTTGTGTATTTTTTAAACTACTCGACCTACAAATTCCAGAATCTAACCAGCTAGTCTCGTTAAAGAACGACATCTATAGTTGCAAAATGCATTTACACTGATGGGTTCGTTCGAGAGATAATCGAATGAAACAGCTTTTTCAAAATAACATGAACAGTTTTTGATGGATTGACGTTTGATACTCGGTCATCTTTTTCTATTTAAAAAACTGCGATGGATGTTGCAAAGCAGATCAAAATCAAACAAATTTTTCCGAAGATATCGTAATCGAAAAATAAAAAAAGCGGTTTTTTTAAAATACATATAAATTTTTGAATTTGAGTACCTTAGAACTTATTAGAATTATATTTTTGAACTAGAAGAGCTTAAAAAAACACTAAAATCGATCTTCTGAGCGTGACGAACCCAATAATTTACTGCTACTTTATTTTTGAACGCTTTGAGCTCGAAACTTTCAGGAATGGCTTGGAGGGTCATCCGTCTTTGAAATTTTTGAGTTCGAAAAGATCAAAAACTCATAGGGAACATAACTCGAGGAGCGTAAATATATATCGACAAATATCATCAGGGGAAGCTTTAGTGATTTGGCCTGCAGGATTAAAGGTTTTTCAAATTTTCGTCTTAATTCATTCTCTGTGTAATTTTGCTATATGTTATTCTTCTTTGTCGCTTTTTTGCAGTCGACTGTGCTATAATTAAAAGTTTCTTGTCTTCGCTGTATTATTCGTGGTAATATATTCAAAATAGAAGAATTTTACCAAACATGAAATAACAAGTTTTATCAGAAAGCTTAAATTTTATTAAAGAGGATGTTTTAATCGATCACAAAAAAAAAACAAGCTTCGGTTGAATTAGTTATCCGACGTCAATATAAACTAAAGAATTTTGAATTGGGAAATTTAATTTTTTAGAGGATTCTATACAGAGGTTTTACAGAATCATAGTGACGGCAATATATACGATTTGTAATATACTTTATAAATTGTGTAAATCATGAAGAATATAATAATCGATCACTTGTTGTTTCGGTAGCGACTTTCCTTCTAAGTAGTTTCTCGTTTCTTTCTCAGTGACAGAAAGTGAATACGAAGAATTGTAACGTGTCTCACCAGAGATCTTTAATTACAAACAATACGTGTAACAACAAGTTCACATTGGAAAGAGATAAAGGAATCCTTAGCATTTTAGCGTTCTGTACTCAAAAGGTGCCAACGGGACCCTATTATTAAGACTCCGCAGTTTATCCGTCTGTCTATCACAGGCCTTCATCTCATGAACCGTAATAGCTAGACACTTGAAATTTTCACCAATTATGTATTACTGTGGCCGCTATAACAACAAATACTAAAAATAAAATGAAGTTAAAAATTAAAGAGGATCATCATGCAAGAAACGTGTTTTTTTTACTGAACTATTTTTAAAACATGGTATAGAGATACAGAACCCTTTACGTATGAGTTCGACTCGCACTTGAACGGTATTTCTTTCACAGTCGGAGGTGAACCGTCGAGCGTTCTAGTGACTTATTTTTTGCAAGCTAATTATGTAGATACCGCAAAAAAAACGAAAATTTATTTAATCATATGCGTTCGTGCGTATGCGTTATCGAACGCACTCGCTGCTGATAATCTGCATGCGCGGTGCTGGCGGTAATTACGGAACAACCGCGCCGGCACCCGTGTGCGCGCTGCCACGTTTGTATGAAATCGAGTTTTTTAGATCAAAAACCTTTGATGCGTTCATGAAATACTATCCCACTTGATGCCCTGAGAATAGCTTTATTTTTCTAACTCATTAAAATTATACAAGATATCACAATAAGTTTGTAATTTACTTTTTGATATGGAACGTAAGAGTAAAATCAGAAGACTTTAATAAATAATGTAAGTAATTGCGTTAGAAAATACAATAATTAATATGAATAGTGTGCTAATAAATTATTTTACCGATTTAATGAAGTGTATTCGTAGCGTGTCGCGGGCATCTCCGCGTCCGCGGTCTGAGGAGTGATACGCGTCGTCAGTTCTGCGGGCAACTAATAGGGATGATCCCGCGTACACCTGACGAGTGCAATTAATAATGCACGAGTAAAGCTTACGCGAGCATCTCCCGGGCGCAACGACCCCAGATTACTGGTCGGGGCGCGGCGGGGCTGCGCGCGCGGAGGCCGGTGGATCAAGTCGAAAACAGCCAAAAACTGGCCCCACGCCTTAGCCTTGAATGGCTTAGCCCTCTGGCTGGACAGGAGCAAATAGCTGACGAGAGCCGCGGGCGGCCGCGGCTTGCATACTGAACACGGGCCCCGGCACAGATGACCCGTGGAGTCGATGTTCCTTTTCAAAATATTTTTGCGTTACGACTCTCATCACTGTATACGGTAATGATTTGTTGTATAACTATATTTAATCGCACATACCCTTTAATTCGACTTTCGTGCAAAATTAGCAAAATGGAATTAGAATTTAAATAACACCGTTGGATGATAAAAAACTGTGCCTAGTTCATATTACTGACTATTTAATCGTTAAAGTATTAATTACCAAAGATCCTTCTTTTACCTTTTTATATATTGATGATTTATTGAAGATTTGTTTTCTTGAATATCGTTGGTCGTGCTTTAGATAAATATTATTAGTTATTTTATTTAATTTTTTTACAAAGTTGATTTAAAAATGTTTTACCATCCTTATAGAACAATATTTATTTACTTTTATTTTATATATTTGGGTCAATAAACAAAGAACACACTAAGTACTTATAACTAATATATATTTAAAAACTTTGCATCTGTGCATTTATATGCACAGATACGTACATATGAAGATATCTTGATAGGTGGCTGCTTATAGATTAAAAAAACATCGCTAAAGTGATACATAAAAAAGAAAAATAGAGCGATAATAAATATTGCATAGATTTTTTAAAGTTTGTAATATATATTTTTAGTGTGTATATATATATATATATATATTTCCTTAATATTTCATCTAAAACTAATAATTGTATTCAAAAAAAATGTAAGCAATATTATTTAGTATAATAGACTTAGTTTGTAAATTAGTTTTCAAGATTTCCTTACTAGAATGTTAGGCCAGGTTATAAAAATTCCATTGCCGAGGCACATGTACTTCTTTTGGAAGAGTACATGCACAATATTACTACCTAAACTCCTCGATTACATTTTTTTTTAATATAAAAAATGAACGATATTGAAGTATTTCAATGTTCTACGTAACAAGTTCTAACCGATTAGTCATATTTATTAAATAATTTATTTCTAATGTATACTATTTTCAATTCGTATCAACTAATTTTGGTTTCAAAATTTTTCCGTAATACAGTTTTTTCATGGAATATTTTTACTATTTGAAAAATGATCAGCATTTAAATGTCGACGCGTCTCTATTTCTTTTTTTATTCGACATTGTAATACATAATTTCGTATTTACTTCATTTTTAAGGTACTGTAGGATTATTATTTTCGATTTTCTTTTTTTGCCTCGAATTCTCATAATTACATACACGCTTTCCATTTGCTAAAATCTTTTCTTAAGATGGCATCACACAATGAGAATCTCCCATAATGTAATGAATAAAAAACATATTTTGTATTTTCATACCCTATTTCAATGAGTAATTAAAGCTTTTATAAAGTAGATATACATTTTATAAGTTAGGAAAAAAATATTTTCCACTATATTCATATAAAATGAAAACGAAAGTTCATTCATTGATGAGCTTTTAAGACTGTGTGCCTTTTCAATTATTTAAGTGTTTAATTAACTATTATATAAACAGAAAAAAAATGGTATTTTTTTGCAATCTTAACTACTTTTTTAGATTTGTGAGAAGCTCACCGATCATGTGACGGTTTATGATTTCAACTTGGAGCGAACGGACCAGTTTAAGGAAAATAAAAGAACATTTCAACATGTTTTGCCGATTTCCACTTATGTTTGCGCTTCATACCTTACGTTTACATGTGAACGTCGCTCTGTTGCTCACAATGTAGTCCTGCGCAGTCCGAGATCAGGACTTTTTTTTATTTGTTTTAGTGTAATACATATAACTGTATTTATAATACTACTGAAGGTGTCTCATAAATAGTGTAGGTTTTCATGACTAGAATTCATATTCTTCTTTTTATTCATGTCAGAACTGTTAAGAATTTTCACTTCTATGAAGAGTACAACTGTTATACTTTCTTTAAGTAATATTCTGTGTGTTAATTTATGGGGAAAGACGTTTAGATAATAAAACGGATGGAGTGCAATAAATATGAAATTCGAATATTATTAAGAAATTATTGGAAACAAAAGTTTAGAGCAGCCGCGGCAGCAAACAAAACGTGAAACATTGAAAGAGAAGATACAGTCAATGAGCGGACAGCACGGCGTTGGTTTAATCGTTTCGATAGTGGAGGTTGGACGCTGGTAGATCAGTCGTGCTCTGATAGAAAACCTATATTATATATTGAATCTAAAAAAGAAGCAGTAGAAAACCAATCTAGTACCAGCACTTACCGATTATTTGACTTCCTTGGACGTTTCAGACACCGTATATCGCCATGACAAAATGACCAGTAAAAGTTGTCGAATAGTGCTCCATGAATTAATCGAGTTTCAAGCGAAACATCGAGAAGAAGTGTGCAAACAGTCCTTTGCCCTGCCAAAGGATATTGGTTTTATTAGGCCTATTGTTACCTGCAATGAAAAATAAATGTATTTAAACAATCCAAATATGGAAAACCAGTGGTTATACAAAGGGTAATTACTTAAATCTGAAGAAAGACCGCTTCGAGCCAAAAGTCTTGTTACGTGTCTCGTAGAATTATGAAAGTTTACTGTACTTTGAAATATTTCTAGACGGTCAACCCATTACTACCGAGTTACATAATGAATAGCGGACAGAAATGTATGAGGTCTTGTCCAAGAAATATCCAGGTTCAGTAAACCGGAAAAAGGTGCTCTTACAACATGACAATGCTGGACCACATACATAAGTCATGCCAGATAAGATCGAAGAATTTGGTTGTATTGAACTACTATCACATTCAGCATTTAGTCCGGATCTTGCACTGTCAGATTCCTATTTATTGAGATTCATAGCGGAAATTATATCGTGGAAAAAGGGAGACGTTGAAAGTGAAGTGTTTTTATGTTTTAATTAGATCTAAAGTCAAGGAATGATTTTTACCAAGGTTTCAGAGACACTGAACGTTGGATTTTAGAATTCGATGGGATATAATTGGAATATTGATGTTTTTCTTTTTATATGATTATTTAATAAACAAAGTGAATATTAAGAACTGACATTATTATTTTACGAAACGCTTTAATATCATACAGAATTCTTAACTAGAGACAATAAAATTTTTGAAGTCTTTGAACGTAGATTGGCGCAAAACATATATATTTTTTGTCTTAACATTTCACGACTTCATAGTGCCATCTTCGCAAAAATTTTGTAACACCCTTGACCGTCGTTTTTTTTCGTAACTTCCATTACGCGGCCGCGGTCCGTCGCCGCTCGGCGAAATTCGGGAGCGCTGGCCGTCGGGCTGTGCGCCGTTCGAATTAATTTTTGATTGACGATAAATAAATTGCAGTCGATGACGCGTGTATTGATCGCGAAAACTGCTGTTTATTGAGTCCAGAAAAGTATAGAAAATATTTTTTATTCGCCAACAAACAACAATTATTGTAGTAAAACAACTTTGAACAGATTAAAATGTTATATATTTATATGAACTTTAAATGATTTAGAGTTTCGTGCAATAATGTGTAGAATTGTCGTAGTAATTAACTCACGTAATACTGGACGTATTATTTTAATTGCTAACCGGTTGATACTTGTTCTAAGAATTTGTTAAATTTCTTTGTTGAATTATATTGAGTTTAAGTATAATTCAATGAATATTTTTTTATAAAAAAAGAAAATAAATATATATTACTTGCATTCCAATCACTGACAATGATTTGTAACATAATTTTTATGACTATTAGACAATGTATTTACCAAGTTACTTGCTTTTGCCCCGGCTTTGCTCCCATGAGTAGAGAATATCATCGAGATTTTCATTAATCCTAAACCTGCTGACAATACCATTATTATCAATCCCGATTTTGATCTTATTCCCGATTTCAATACTTGTATTTTTTCTCTCTATCCATCGCTCCGTTTTCACTTTCTCTTTTCGCTGTGGAAGACTTCACTCTGTACCTTTTTCTCTCGCTTCATCTTCTCACTTTTACATCTAACACTTCTCCCAAACCTGGAAGAGGGTAGAGGGAATGAAGTTACATAGGAAAAGGGAATAGATAGTCCATCTTTTTTTTCCAAGTAAAGCTACTAAATAAACACGTTCACGAAAATAAAATAAAAATATTTTCTTAAATACAATTTTCCAACGACTTTTTCCATATTTTTTCAATATCCCACGAATATTTAGATTAAATATATTTTATAA
>BGZK01003252.1:0-28933 GCA_005406025.1 Eumeta japonica
AAAACATATTTCGCCATCTGCTTCTACCTTTGTTTATGTCGACTACTTTTTTCTCGCTAAATAATCCAGCGGGTCTCGGTGACGTTTCAATAAAGCTGCTTAAGTAAATGGAAGGGCTTTTAAAATTATATGAGATAAATTGCGTTGTCGAGCTTTTCCTCTGCGCAGATAATTTTCCATGAAAGACGAGAGCGACTCCTTAATTTATTTTGGGGCCGATTCGAATCGAAACCTTTATGTTACTTCTGTTCGACATTTTATTATTAGACGGTTCGAATTACTAATTAAATAACAAATAATATCGAAATATCTATTTGTGGTTTCGAATATCTGGTATATCAAACGTAATATGATTCTATTTTTAAATACAGATAACATTATTTGGATTTCTGTCTTTTCTTTCTTTTAAATTATTGTTAAAACTGACAAACCTATTGTTACATGGTTTATATCTAGTTATAGTACTGCCCAAATACATTTTTTAAATTTTGTAATACATATTCTTTTTATGACTTTGTAACTCCAACCTTATCATTTTAAAACTCCTACATGTCTGTCTGTCTGTTCTATGTTCTTTTTATAACTTAAGCATGGTTTTATCGAATTTTTCGAATATTGGTATACACCAAAATGTGCCAACCTAAAATCTATATCTGTAAATATAAAATACGTGTGTAAGTTTTCGTTGCGTTGCCGATGCGTTGCCGACCTCTTGGGTTGGAATATAAATTCGTAACAAGATATCTGATGGAAGAAGGTGGGCTGATGAATAGGAAGGAGCTGATGGAGGAAGGTTGCCGGATCATCAAAAGGAAGTGGATCATCGGGACTCTCACCTACAAAACACAACAATGGAAACTGTTATTTCAAGCATGTATTCTGTAATAATGTAGTATTGCTACACCGGTCGAGTCGGCCCATTTACGTGCCCGCAGTCAGGTTGACCATAACAACGCTCTACCATAAATAGCAATTTTTGTCATATTTTCCTTAAAATTAGCACATTTTTTGGGCATAGCAATAACCTGTACCATGGAAATCACTAAAACTTTTCCATAATGATCGCGCACAATCCATCCCACAGAAGTCATATAGCCTGGATAATTACTGCTACCCATGCGAAACCAGGCGGTTCGCTAGGTACACTACATTTATTTTGCTGTATTATTTGAGAACACAAAACCAAAAGTTTGGGGTTTGAAAACAATTTATTACCATGGTCATGATCCCTGTAAGGATACATCATCTTTAAAATATAAGATAGAACTTTTACTTTTTTTAAAGTTTACTAATGAAATTATTCTAAACGTTAGACTTATTAAAATATATACATAGTGTATTTTTTATAAATTTTGGAAGTAAGTGTCAATTTATTTTGATGTATTGTGTCGATTATTGAAGCTGTATTATTATTACCATTACCTGTTTTGAATTAGATTTAGCCTCGACATCGGATTATTAATTACTATCTAAGGAGATCCTAACTGATATACCATAATTTTATAGTAGCATCCCAAGCAACTACAAGTTATAGTCAATAAGGAATACTTATAAAAGATATTGTAAGTGTCGGTAATATATTAATATGAAGCAATTTACTATTTTATATATATTTTTACACCCTGGTGATCGAACAAACTTCATTTATGGCACGGACACACCACCTACATGAAAAGTCGCAGGAAGTTCCTGCGACTTTCAGTTCAATTCATGTTCAGGATGTCACGGTGATCAGTTTCATTCTGTCACAGTTCCTGGCAGGAACCGTGACATCATTATAGCTGACGATGAGATTGATATTTATTTTGAAATATTTCTCCAATATCATAAAGACACTTCAACAGAAAATAAAATTTATGCTTAATATATGAAATAATATGAATTTCTATTTTCAGTATTATATGTAATACCTTAACATTGCCTCATTACTGCTGCTACATGAGCAGCATCAAAACCTATCATTTGTTGCCTAATGCGTTAGTGAAATACATAAACGCTCTGTGTATTAGCGTGTCTGCCCTTTGCTCCACTTCACTATCCATTTAAACTGTTGTTCAATGTCCTGTACGGTCGCGGGCTCCATGTTTTGTGGGTAAAGTAACGTTATCGTAATTACTGCGCCTCGCTCTGGTCAGCGGCCGGCGGGTGGGTATTAGTAGGTTGTGAACACGCTTTCATTAATACTCTGATTTTGAATATTATGTAATACGCTATATTAAACCATATGTATTGTGTGCAGGCATGACTCCGTGATGTAACATTTGTACATTTTATTATTTTGTTTATTTATTTAGCTAACAAACAGTTATACACAAGCAGATATAATAAAGGACAGAATTAAAATGAACCTGAACATGACATTGTGAGAAATATTACATTTTTCTCAACGAGAATTAATGTTTGTAATATTAAGGTAAACGTTAAATTTAAATATTATTCATAGTTCCTAATTAAAGTTGATTGAATATTAAATCACAATTTCTCTTTATAAATATTTAATGTGGTGTAAAATATGTCAAGTTCGCTTAAAAACTGTTTATAATAACTACTGGTTCTCCTACGAAAAGTATTTTTGTGTAATTGGTATGGCAGAAGGATATATAAAATGTGTCTTTCGAATACAAGAAGGGACGTGGATTTTAAAGCACAATTTACTCTAGAAAAGTTTCGGTATGATATTTGTATTTTTGATAGAATATTTGATGGATATCTAAATACTGAACAGATATCCATCAAATATTCTCGTAATAGTCTCTGCTAAAATCTCTTCTTTATAAGTCTCACTTTGCCTATTTCTTTTAAGTTTACTTTATTTTGACGTGACAACGTCTTAAATTAGGTTGCGGCTGGGAGTCACTTATGAAAAGGTGTAACGCTCGGTAACGTAACGATGAGTCACCGAACGAGAGAGGCCCGCCGATGCCTTGCGTCTCTCTCCCACTCAACTATGATCGGTCTGCCGCGCGCGCAGCAGAGAATTAGCATAGCTTGCAAATGTATTGCAAGTTATTGTATGTATATTGTATATAAATACGTATGTAGGTAAAAATAAAATTTTGTTAATATGAAATTCAGTGCGAGATTCTTTGTATAAATTAATGTTTTAAATATAATTCTTTGTATAAATAAATGTTTTAAATTGTTACTATTATTTCATCCTTCTTCCTACTATACGAATGAATATTCACATTAAAATGATTTACCATTCAAAGTCGTTGTCACGTAAACTTTCGCCCGTATACCGACTTTACAGGCAACCAAATTTTTATAATTTTATCAATAACTCAACGGTACATGTTACTATTATCGTTACCTTTTGTGCACTCGTACAATACGTACAGCTTCAGGGCTGTCGCTGACGCCCGTCGCGCGACTGACCGCCGCGACAAATTGCTGCGTCTGTAATCTGCATCCTTTTTAACGAAATATTAAAATATATAAAACATCGTTACAAACATTGTTTTATATGCAGTAAACGTATTTTCTTAATAATAACAAAACTATTTCAGTGTTATGATACCTGAATTGAGATCATATTCTTAATATTGCATTTGTAAAATCCATCGATTCGCTGAGTTAAACGCGGACTATTTTATTATCAATAAGAGTTATTTTGTCAGACAAGTATTTATATACTCAATGCTACCTATTCTGTAGTCGTCTACGGGTTTTAAATCTTTCTCCCTGGGAAATTCATAAACTTGATTTCAGTCTTTGAAGTGAACAGGTGAGTGTACAAAGAAAACAATGAATTTATCAAAAATACTGGCCCAATTTTGTGATAAAAAAAATCTCTCTTCTGTACATCTAAATTTATATTATAAAAACGCTCCGCGGGTTGCAAAACAGCAAACGTCCCGTTGGGGAGTTTTGCTATTAATGTACATTACATAATGTTTTGAGGTGTATTTTCATAATCATATCGGTAACTTTAAATAAGTAAACGTTTACACTTATTTCGTGCAAACTGCTATAAAATTGACTGTTAACATTTCTTATGTCATTTTCGATTGCTATAGGATATACAGAAATCGAGAATGAAATAAAAATATTATTTTATATGTTGCGTATGTATAAAATAATTGTGGTAAGAATATTGTATAGGCATAACATATTGGGAAGAATGGCGCATCGAGTTTAATGCCGCCTCTTTCATCATAGCGCCGTCTGCGACGTCTCCAGATATATCGGAACAAGAACAAACAACAAGGCAATATTCATAGTCCCCGTGCCGCCCGCCCGCCCGCCGGCCGCTTTGCCAGGATTTATGTAAATACGCCGCCGAACATATCGTATCGGATCGAAATCTATACGTCCGTATTACGCCGGAGCTCGCCGTAGTTCGGCCCGCCGTATAATTTATACGGGCCCGTCGGCCGGATGGCGCTACAATTTATGTGTCATAATGGCCGCTATTCGTTGTCAAGCTTGATTTATCGAGAGGCCCTCGCTAGTTGACTTTGTTTCCAAATCGGGGATCAGGTTTTTTTTTTGCGAGAAAAAGCCCGCCCCCGAGCGCATTTCCCGCATCCATCATTTGCGGAGGCGCGAACGGCATCAGTTGTATTGGCACCTTTACCTTATTTTGTTTATTCGTTTCGAGATACAATATTTTTAAACCGAGTAGAATTATATTAGAAGGTGTAGTTCACGGTTTTGTCTGCCTGGACATTTAATTTTAAAGCGTCGTCGTCGCGTCATTGAGTTCACTTTTCCGCTTCAAACGCCGACGGGTATATTCCGCCCTTTGAACTTCCACCGATGCCGATATTGCTGAGATGGCAATAATAATTGAGACACGAGTACTTCTTGTTTATTTTTTAATGTATATAAGAATTTTGTCAATTTGTTAATTTATATTTATTTAATTATTTAATAGTCTAATATCATTTCTGAGACTAACTTTTGGTTTGTCAGAAACTGTTACACAGGTTTTATTTCTTTTCATCAATATAAAGTAATTTGTCCCTGAGTGCTATACATTTATTTTTTATTTTAAGAACTAACACTTTTCGTCATCTTCATCCACGTTTTTCATGTTTTGTGATGTCCATCTAATTTTGATCGGATTTTTTCTGCAAATCTTAGGTGTTGCAACAGCTTTTCCTCGTTTTGTTTACATACGTGTAGGTTTTGCGGTTTTAGCTTGATTTATTTCATTATTAATTTTTAACGGAAACGATAAATTCTAAATCAGTCCTGTGTCTTTACCAATGAAGCCACCACGAATCATACATAAATATAAAGTCTTAATTATATCTCTTTGGGTTACTAGCCTTAACAGAGTTGGTAATCTAAAGAGGGTTTAGAAATCTACTAATCCGATTTCGGTCGATTCTTTATGAATAGTATTTTATGGTCGTTCGAATAAAAACATAAAGCTTTGACTACTTTTGTATTATCCCAAGATTTATTGTGCTGCATTAATAATGATGCGGACTGAGTTAGCGAAACTAGCCTGGCTAATACCATAGCGATACAATAGTCGTTTAGTAGCAAAATACAAAGAAAACTGAATTCAGTTGTCTAGTTATTGGAATAGGTAGTTATCAACAATTTCTATAAATCGGGATCGAAACGGGAACCAGGAAGAGGAGACGGAGCTGGAGAGTGACAACGAGATTGATCAGACCACGTGCGGTGGTGCGTTATATACACTTTACAACAATGATTGCACTTATGCGAGTGAACAAAACAATCACAAACGTGACACAATAAAAATAATATTCCATTAGGGCGACATTGAGAGACAATTTAAACTGAGGGACAAATAATCATATATAGTACAGCGCACAAAACTCTGCCGCTATGAAGTTAGTCACAAAAGCGTCGCAACAGCGTAAAATAGGAATGCGGGTGAGAAGGAGGAAAAGTTGGGGAGAAGTAAACCTGCGCATTACATCATTCGCAGGCAATTGAGAGCGGCAGACTTTCATGCATTGTACTATATTATTATTTATTTTTATAATGTACTGTACTATTATTCCTTTAAAGTTTCTATATGTAGGTCTCTTCCTCGTACCTCGTAGGATTTTGAGTTAATTGATGCAATGCTTTATATTTCCAACAACGAATGGCGTTATATAATATAGACTACAGATGGCACTACGTAAATAAAAGATATAATTAAATTTTGGAATTGATTATTTTTGGAAATGAATATATGAAACTTTTCCGAGCGAAGTCCCGCAGCAAAATTCGAAAGACGCCAAAAAAGCTCGGTTGTCCAGATAGTAGATATAATCACAATCAACAGCAGCACTACGAATGGAATTAATAGTAAATACGGAATGTGAATTGAGGAAAAGATCAAAATCAGGAAAGAAAATTTCATTATTAAAAAAACGATTTGCATGATGTTTTATATAATTATAATCAGATATAAGTATTTTTTTTTTTATTTCTGACTATGCCTAAAAAAGCACTTTACTTTTAAGGTTTCTGACCTCAAATAGAAAAAAAAACATTAGGAAAGGATCACTTTGTTACCTGTATGTCTATCTGTTTGTCAAGTTCTTTTTTCTCAGAAACGCACAGATGCTGACTGACGAACGGTCAAATTATTTTGGAAAAGTTCTCATTATAATGGCGGGATAACGTTGGGTGTGAATGTAATGGAAAGTGATGCGAAAATGACAGAAATACATGAATTTCAATGCAAGAGCGAAGAGTGAATTTTAGGGCCTGGCAGGATGTCTGGACTAGAAGGTGTATTATTATTTATATTGTTTATTGAAAAACATCTCAAGAAATAACGAAACTTAAGAGTTTTTTTTTTGAAAACGAAGCCCGATTGATTATCTAACAATATAAAACAGGGTATTTAAAATCATTTCTCGAAAAACGTTTAGCTAAATTTTATCACAGACAAGCAAGTAGAGTAAAAGTGACTCCTTTTTATAATTTTTTTTTTTGTGTGGAACATTTCATTCAATTTTTCATGGAAAAAAATTCATAATATAAATATGAATTAAAGCAATTTGTTGAAAATAAAAAGAACACATGGGCTAATACGTGAGTGGACTGAATAAAAAAATTAATCTATGCGGTAATGGTAGAGCACAATTTGCATGTAATCCGCTACACAATCGGTCTCGCTTTCAGGCTTAATTAACATTTGTTACGATCTTGTATAATACATAGCATTTGCACCACACTCTAATCTAATTAGGATGCAACATGAGCGTTAACTTTACGCGTAATCCAGTTTTTTAAAATAACATAATTGAATTACATCATTTGAGATAAATTAACTATTAGGGCCTTTTTTAATGTGATATGAAAACCGGGTGATTAACGAGCTATGTGTATATGAGAAATACGAGTAACTAACGTGATGTGAACAATACTATGAACTTAATAATCAAGCACACTATAGGGATCTCAAACCCTCTTCCAACCTTTGATCATCTTGAGTAGTCTTTTGTCTCATTACTATAACATATTACTATGCGACAGGGTCTCTAATGTACGTTATCGTGTTGTAATTAAACGATTGTATATACACCTTATGGAGATCTATGGATAAGCGCTCTCGTATAATAATACTTAGTTACTTAAAATTTATTAATAACACATAATATACTGAACTGAGCGTTAATATTTGATGTGTTTTTAATTGACTAAGAATTACCTTGAGCGTTAAAGTTGTACTAACTTTTGGTGTTATTTTCCAGGTCTTATTATTTCTCTATATTATGTTCAATTTTTCGAAGTGATATTAAATAATTCCATGACCTTCTACTGGCTCGTGTAAGAACACAATACTCCATATATTGTATGATATGAAAAAGTATGAGTATGTACTAAGGATGGATGAGCTGTCTGTCAAATGCCTCCTGAACACCGACTACCAAATAATCCTCGCCGTCGGCGTGTGGCAGCAGGCGATGGTAAATAAAATGAATGATTTTGTTACGAAAAGAAGTATGAAAGTAAATGTCGGTAAGACTAAGGTGATGGTGTTTGAAAAGGCCGAAAATACTACTAAATGCGATATACATATAAAAGGTGAAAATGTCAAATAAGAGAATGAGTTTGTATACTTGGGTAGTCTGTTTACAAATTATAGTAAACATGACAAAGACATTGAAAGAAGAGTGAATGCAGAAAATAAAGTGAATGGGACCTTGCTCGTTATTATGAATAGTAAAAGCGTCTCACGATAAGCGTGTTTGTATGGCAGAAGAAAAATGAAAGTAGGATCGATGCAGTGAAGGTGCGATCGCTACGTAATATATATGGATTGTCTTTAAAAGATAGATGTAGAAACAGTGATGTTTGAGAGCTGTGTGGTTTCAAGGAAGATGTAGTGACTAGAGTAGAAAGAGGTATGTTGGGGTAGTTTGGCCATCTCGAAATGAAGAATGAAAGTAGATTTATAAAACAAATCTATAGAGGGAATGTGTGTGATAGAAAGGTCGCAAGGGTCGCCCTAGAAAATTCTATGAAGACCATATTGGTGACATATTAAAAAGGGTCAAAATTTAAATACCCGCAACTGACGAGCTTGCATGAAAAGATTGATGAACATTACTGAGACAAGAGAGATATGCAAATATCGTACCTTGTGGAAATGTACAGTCTCTGCCTACCCTTCTGGAAAATAGGAATGAGTTAATATAATTACTTTGTACACAATATGATGTGGATAACTAGTTGATAAAGATCCTGCAATTTCTTTACAAAGACTTCAGCTGCTGCGCTAGAACAAATGAGGAATACTTCGACTGGTGTACCATCCGTAAAAGTGTTAGACAGAGATATGTTACATCAGTTTGGCCATCATAATTATTCAGGAATAGGTAATTAATTTCATGGTTTTCCTTGGTCTGACTTTGAGTTAAGAATGGTTGAATTACACATCAAACACTTCCTGAATCCTTATGACCACATAATTTTAGTTAGTGTGCGTCACAAGAGGTGGCAAGAGTTTTACTTATTTCGTTTAAATGTTTCTGAAAAACAAAGAAGTGTTAAGTAAATGATAATAAGACTAAGGTATTAGTGCTCGAAAGAAACAAAGGAACAACCGAATGTAATATAATCATGAGTGCGATAGTTGAACAAAAGAAAGAATTTGTTTACTTGTGATATTTCCTTATGATTGACGATAATGACTACGGCGCTATTGAAAGAAAAGTAAAAAAAATTATAGAATAAAGCCATAATTGTCAATATGAATATTAGAAATATCTCGAAGCATACGCGTTTAACCCACAACACTTATAATGCCCACATTGGAGTTCTGGTCTTCACGATTATGTAAAATCTCGCCCGGCAGACGTGGTTCTGCACTTTTTGATTAGCCCATATAGTTAACGCCCGCAGTTTTACAGCATGAACATAGAATTATTTTTCTTTTTAGATCGATCAATTTCAATTTTAGTACCGATCTCGTTTCCTAATCCCATTCATACTTTCGACTCTAATCTCGTTCTCACACTAGGCTCTACCTCTATTCCGGTTCTCAATTTTGGTCCCTCTCTCACTTTTAATTCTGATTTTCGTCCCTTTCTCGATTTTATTTTTCCTTCAGCTTTCAACTCCGATTCCGCTACCTATCGCATTTCCGATTTGGTCAAAGTTGGGAGCAAATGCTATATAAAAAAAAATAAGCTATATTACTCGAAAATATAGTAGCTTTCTATGAGTTGAAGAATGATTAAAACGTCTTATGAATAAAAATATTACTCAAAAAGTGCAAATACCTATTAGCGAAAGAATATTTAGAACCTGTTTTTTATTAAAATAACAGATTTTTATCGAAATGGTGTACTAGGCACGTAAAATGGGCAAATATACTCACTTTGATTCATATAGATAGCTATCGTTAACGGCTCCTCCCTTGTAAACATATAATACATTGATTTCCTAGATCTTCTATGCCGACTGATGACGCTGTGTCCATCATAATTTTGGTACCGCTCCTCGTCCTTAATTTCGTCTTGAACTAAACCCGATTCCGAATTTTCTCTCGATCTCGATTTCGGTTAAACTTTTGATTCAATTTCAATCAATTATCCCATTCTTAAAGATTTTCTTTTTTTTTTGCAGGATCCCTAAAATTATCGCAATAAAAAGTATGTACCCTAAATGTAACAAAGTAAACTCCTCTACTTTCCAGTGAAAGGTACATACAAACCTTGTTCTGACAATAATGACAGCCACAGTGTACTAAGAAAACGATTTGATTTGAAAGAAAACTGACTGGAGTAGCAAAAACTATATTTACATAAATAAATATTTTGCTATTCCAATCACACTCTATTTATTTATGTTTAGCCACAACATGACTATATTGCCTATCCGGAAAGAATTAGTAAAAATTAAGAAACAAATCAAATATACAGATCAAAAGTGTTTGTAACGAAAGGGTTCTTTAAAGACCTCCTAGAAACTCTTAAGTTAGATCAAATTGTTGACAAATTAAAGTCGAACTAAATTTTAAATTTTGATGACGTCCACGCATCTCCTAAGTGGTCTACCTCTTTTCCTTTTCTTATGACTTATGAACCAGTTCATTATCAATTACGACCATTTTTCTTTCCCTCTAATTGTATGACCTGACCATTTCCTTTTTGACTTTTTATTTTTTGTAACGTCTTTTATTTTTGTATGTTTCTTTATGGTTTTATTTCTTATCCTATCCCATAATATTTTCTCTAGCATTCTCCTTTCCATTGAGTTTTGGCAAGTCTCTAACCTTCTAATGGTTGTTTTAGTGAGTGCCCAGATTTGGTAACCATAAAAAGGGAATATGCTGATATTAACGAGTTTCCGTTTGAGAGTTATAATAATATCATTATTTTTTTATTATTTTCTTTAGGCTCAAAAATATCTTCCAAGCATTTTCAATGCGTCTATCAATTTCTTTTGAGCTTAGATCTATAGAATTTTTTTTATGTCTAAATAGATGTATTCATTGACGTGTTCAATTGAGTTATGATCGATCAGAATAGGTTCTTGCCTGTCATTAGTTATACACTTGGTCTTCAGTCTGATCATGTCCAGTACCACCTTACCACTTTCTCTACGTCTTTCAGCACTGTTTACAGTCCCTTCTTTGTTGACGACAGTATTACTAGATCATCCACAATTCTCAAATCTAATAGATTTTCACCGTTAGTCGATAGTTCACATTCCTCCCAATCTAATTGACTTCTTCTAAAACAGCTGTGAAGAATTTCGGCGATAGTGGGTCGCCCTGGCATACGCTTCTTTCTATTTTAATATATTTACTTTCCTTCTTTAATTTTATTTTACCTTGCTGTTGTCGTAGATGTTTTTTAGTATTCTATTGTATTTATTTTTGATATCTTGGCTTATGTATTGTTAAATTTTTTCGTGTTCTATTGTATCGAAAGTTTTACTGTAGTCTACGAAACAGCAGTACAAGATTGTGTTATACTCTTTGCCTTTTCGAAAGTTGTTTGATGACATAAATGTGGTCTAAAGTCGAATACTTGCTCCTGAAACCCGCCTGCTTGGTTGATTTTCATATAGCTTATTAGTTATTCTGTAGAATATAACTTTAAGAAGATTTTGTATATATTCGAAGATAGGCTTATAGGTCTATAATTATTTACGTTATTTTATTTTTGTATAGAAATATTGTGCATGATGTCATTGGAAAATATTTGTCTCGTTTTGTAAGATTTCATTGAAGAAATGTTTGAGAATTGGTATTAGGTGGTGTCTATTTAGGATGAGGAACTCGTTACTTATACCATGCGATCCTGAAGCTTTATCCGGTTTTTGAGTTTTCACAGCTTTTTTCTATTTCTTCATGTATTATTTCTGGTACTTGACATTCTCCTGTCAGGATTTTTGTCTGTATAGTACCTTTCCTTGAGTACAATTCTTTGAAAAGTTGAGGGGACAACATTAAATCCATAGCAGGAGGCACATGGACAAGAACTACTAAGGATACAGAGGAATGGCGAAGAATGGAGGAGGCCTTTGCCAATAAGTGGCATACAGACAGGGCTGTCGTTGTATAACAGTTAAACGTAGAGTGTAAGAAATAATATATGTTAATATTTAAAAGCAAGATATGAAAACTGTAAATGCAATACTGTCTAAAATAAAGGCTATTATTATTATTATTATTTAAATTTTAAGCACCCAGTTCTGCTGAACTTGTATGAACTTCAATGAAACAAAAGAAATATCTAAAATTGTACTATATAAAGATCAATAGTCTCTGCCAATTCTTTTACGAAATATGAGTGAGCTTATAAAATATATGTATGAGATTCAGTATCTGCAACCTTGGATTTTAACTGCGGAGCAACTAAGGTGAGATTAAAAAAATTTGACGTAATGTCTATGCGTAGAACAGATGGTGTCCATTTCGTGAGAACGAGAAGCAGAAATTCGTGTTTTAACGTCAGGTTTTATCATCTTATTACTGTACTCATATACAGGTGTTATTAGTTAGTCACAAACTTCAGATTTATATTATTGCTATTATTTGAATTGAATTCGTGGAATTCAGAATATCGAAATGATCGACCATAATAAATGTCTGCATTCATTTTGAACAATTTCTTTTGTCATTTTAAAGCAATAATATAGCTAAGTTTACAATAGATACTTATATCCATGAGTATTCTTTTTTTAAGTAAGCTCCATCCAAGCAAAGAATTTTTATCTTTTGCTGTGGGGATCTGTTATACAAATCGGAAATAAGAGTCAAACAAAAAACTGGAACAATAAATTAAAAGCACAGTAACTAATCGGGAATTGAACTCGCAACTTCTTGAATTTCAGAGCAAACCTTTTACCTGCCGGGCCGAGGAGATCCGCAAACCGATCTCTTTGAGACACTTGATTATGTTTATAAGATATTATATTGCGACACAAAATTAATACAGTCATTTAAAACGGTGTCGTCGTAACAACATAGCGGAACGTTAAACAGCAATAACCCTAAGCAGCCGCGCCGCCGCTGCCCCGGGGTACAATTTCGCTGAGTGGTGTGTCGCGTCTGAGTGAGCTATGCTAATGTCGAGGCTGAATAATGTATTCAGTGCAGGGCGTCGCACCTTGAGCGACATATTAATGCGGTTTTGAGCCAAATTAATATGGCGTCTCATGTGGTCGTAGATCTGGAAGCTTCTAGGTTAAAAATTGCATTCAGTTCGCAGCAATAGAATTAATGTAAGGGACGTCTCCATTGGAATGGAATATGTTAAGAGATCGAAACGAAACGGACCGAAGCAAACGGCGCTACGAAACGTAATGTTATTTTCGTAACTCATTGATCGATGCGCCCGTCGTGGTCGAGATTGATCGGTGCCTTTTATTTCGAAGGTCACGCTCTGACTACTTATTCACAACCGCAACCTAAAGATGAATGGACATGAAATATTTAGATTAACGTAAAAGATTAATACATTTAGAATGAAAAATGAGCATTATTAAAAAATTTCAATGAAAACAGATTCACAAGCATCGGCTCTTTTAAGCATTCTGTTCCGCAAATCTTCAGTTTTATTAACACTTCGCTGATAAACAACGCTTTATTATTATTTTTTAGTACTTCTACTTTAATTACCACTGTAATTCGTCACCGTTAAAATTAGAATTGACTTTCAACTCTGAAGTTTCTATCGAGATGAAAATCAATTAAATATTAATAAAAAAGTATTTAATACCAAAATCTTTCGTAAATCCGATAACGCACATAACTCTATCTATTAATTTTAACTTTAAATTAACAGGCATCTTCATTAATTTTTTGTAAAAACTTAATATCGATTATACAGATTATTATAATAGACATACTGTTGAATATTTAGTAATCAGGGCGAATTTCAAGTGACGTTCGCCTGCAACATGCATTAATATGCAAATGCAATCCACCGCTGACTCTCGAGTCTGCCTCTCCACTACGAATCTCTATCCAAAGGATTGAATATTGATTCGAGAGGATTGACATACATCGAACACCTAAGCAAGTGTTAATTTTATAATTATCTTAGTCCGCTAATCGTTATAATGTTAATTTCTAAATACGTTTCATGCCAACCAGGCTCATTCTCAGGAAATTGCAAACAATCACATCCACTAGGGTGTAAGGAGTATTAAAAACAACCAACAAATGCGGACACAACGTCGTTAAATGAAGTGCTGTCATGGATGATATGATATGACATTATAAAATTAACACGGCATTAGCACGACATGAAGTAGTTGCAAATAGCCGGTGTTCTCTACGACAATGTGTTCAGTAAGGAACTCTGTAACACACTTTCTTGTTAAGTGAGATACAGTCATATTTATTATGGCGCAAATCATAAAGCATCATTGTTTGAAGTTGTAATTGTCTAGATTTTAGTTTTAATATATAATATTTAACCAAAAGAAAGTTACTTATATGACAGACGACTACGAAAACATTTCAAATACATGTAAATTAATTTTTTTTTTTGGAATTTCAAGTGCATCTATATATTTGTTATAAAAAGGGTCCCATATGGGTACTGCATATTCCAAGACCGAATCAAAAATTTATAAATGTGAAGAAATGTGGAAGAACGTGTGAATTTAACACAAAAGAGAATTACAAATCCATATATATTATACTAGTTTTTGCCCGCGGCTCCGCCCGCGTAGGCATAAAATGTATTCTTTCATCTTGTTCATATGGAAATTTTTTTATAGGGCCAATTTATACATATTGTGATATAACCACAGCCCCTATATATTCGTAGCTATTTCGTTTACATGGCTGATGTTTTAAAGCAATATAAAGCGACAACTTAAAATTGTTGGAAGTTAAACATAATTCATACCTACTGATTTTTGTACATTTCATCACTATTAATTAAAATGAAAATCGGTCCAGCTATTCTCCAGTTATAAGTGTTCGAACAGTTATATTGTGTAATGTATTTAAATTGAACTAAGTATTTTATAAGATGAACTCGCTAATATGTATTATAGGTATTATAAATGCTATAGTTTGTAAGGATGGATAGGTACGGAAGTATATAATGATTGATGGTAGTGAAAAGTTATAGGTGGCTACTGCAATATACCCTATAAACTATGTTAAACGATTTATTTTGGTCTGTATAAACATGCAGATTTTGCGATTAAGAAACGCGTGAGCAAGTCACATAGAGCTGGCCGTGGGAAAACATTGCGTGCTCAAATGTATGCTACCTTTATGGTCTGACCCTGCCGCCGGACCGCACCGTAATATCGCGCACTCGCTTGTCATTCGTCATAACTATTCAAATATTTGTCCAAATGATGGAGTAAAAGACAAAGTTTATCTACTTTAAACACCAGATGCGATAAAATTATATATTTTGATATAAGGATCAATTTGTTACTAAAATGTGCATTAGAAATAAATTATCTATTATTATTGCATTTATGGTTCACTATTTTGGCGATAATGGCTACACATAAAAGATAGTTATATGCTGTCGTGAGCTTTTGTAGGACTATTTAAGATAAACATTTCCATTGTACATTATATACGTGTAATTCCAACGGTTTTGCGGCGCGCGCCAGAATACCTCGCAGATGGCAGATTTTCTCCTGCTTACTTGACACTTCTCGTTATATTTTGGTTAATTCCCACTATATCTTTATAAATTATAGCCTATGTGTTATTCTGATGTGTAAGCTATATATTATTGTACCGCGTCATCGAAATCCATTCAGTAGTTTTTGCGTGAAAGAGGAACAAACATCCATCCATACATCCATCCAAACAAACTTTCGCCTTTATAATATTAGTAAGGAAGTATTGTCAATCATATTTTCAATATGTATATCGAGGTATAGTTTTTTATAAAGTGTGACTTCGAGATCTCAAATAACTTCAACGACATCGAGATGAATGCTATTTAAATTATAAAAACTGTTTTTGCTTTTTTTTTACAACTTTGCTGAAAATTGAATTTTATATCCTTAAGTTAAGGCTTAATTTATTTTTAATACAATAAATGGAAAATCGATCTAAATCTTTTTGAAATCTGCAGTAATGCTTGGAATCTTCTATTGTGAAAATTATTTTAGTGTCATCAATATATAGAAGGAATTAATATAATTTGAAACAATTATAGACATCATTAATAAAGATAACAAATAATGCAGGACCTGAACTGAAGCCCTGGAGAACAACAGAGCTGACAGGAACAAAATTAGACTCATAGCTTTTGACAACAAAGTTTTGCGTTCGGTTAGATATGTAAGATTTAAGCTAGTGCCTTAAATTTCCACAAATACCATTGAAGGGGAGCATTTCAAGAAGCATTCTGTGATCTACTCTGTCGAATGTCTTACTAAAGTCAGTATAAATACTGTAACGCAGATTTATCTTTCTTCGGGTTTCAGTACTCGGGATCGAAATTAGTACTTCTACTATAAGCGACAAGACTATATTCATTCGATTAGTGTCTCAATTTTCTGTTTACGTCTTCTATATAAATTTACTATTATATTTCGTGTTAACATACTTAACATTCAATTATCTTGCTTTTATTATTGTTTTTAAAATTCAAATAACGAACACAACCTACATTCGCACGACTCAATACGGAGGTCGGATCCCTCACACGTTACGATAGTAACTCAGTTATTACAATACTGTCAGTTTGCTTATTGCTATCTAATACTTCAAAAATATGCGTCATATCTATCATCAAAGTAGATATCGAGCGCCGCTGTCCAAAACCATGTTGGTGTTTAATAAATTTATCACGCAGAGAACGGTAAATAATGTTATGTACTAATCTCTCAAAAAGCTTCGACAGAGCAGGCAAGATTGATATAGGACGATAATTTTTTGACACCACTTTTCGATCCTCCCTTATGCACAGATACAATTCGAGCAAATTTCCAGATAGCGAAAATAACTCTTCTTTCAGGAAAATATTAAACACATATTGTAATGGTTGAGAAATAGAAATAGCTATAGACCTAAGAAATAAACGGGAGATTATCAATGCGCACACCGTTGGAAATGTCAAGCGCATGAACCTCCTTATGTACATTACGTGCGGCGCATTATAAGTTTCTAGAACTGGCTACTTACATATAGAATATTGAAAACGTAATTACTACATTTGAAAATGGAATTATTTGGCTGTAGATTATAGATTTTTTCATGTAACAGTCAATTGTTTTTACATTGGGCGTCATTTCAGAAATCGCATGTCTTCATCATTATGGAATGCAGTAGCGAAAGTTTTAGTAGAAAATATTTGCTACTATTCTAAGTGTTAACGACAGAAATACAACCGCCCCGCGCGGCCGTGACTGCGCCCGCTGACACGGATAGTAAATAAGATAGGATTGTAAATGTAGGTTAGCGGCTGCGAGATAAAAGTACAAAAATAAAAGACCGTGCTAGAAATAGTGAAAATTGCCCACAAACAAATAAAAGACCGTGAAGACACCCGCAGCCGCATAAGTTGTAAAGAATGTATATATGTAAAAATAAAATATCTATCTGAACAAATGCATCTGTACGTAAATGTATATGATCGAAAAGATGCAATAAATCGTCGGCGAGAGGGGTGCGGGGGGTCGGATCTCCCATTGGCCGAGCGAACACGGGAAGCGCGTACACGAGAAAGCGGCCGAGCTCGGCGCGCTGCGCTGTTGTATGCGAGCACGGCCCGCAAAAAGTCAGTCTACCTACAACTACTGAAAAGGAAACAACGCTCTCTACTCCGCGCAGTTCCGAACGAAAGTCTGGTCCGCTCTCCGCCCGCCACCGTCTCGCTTCACAGCGACAGTGACTTGTTTGTGTTTTCCTCACAAATCCCCAGCCTGCCTTAAATCTCTACTGAACACTAAGGGTAATTTGATAGCTCAGCAAAGCCTCACTTAGCTTCAAGATGCTCTCGGTGATAAAGTACTATGCAAGACGACTATTTGTAACTTTGCAGAATTTAAGCGCGGTCTTGTCAATCTCAGTGACGAATTTCGTGATGCTCGCCCGTCCACTGCTGTGAACAACAAAAATATTTATGCTTTGCGCCATACGATCTAAACAGACATGCAAGTAACTTATTATGAGATTCGGGCATCCTTAGGCATAAGCATGAATCAAATTGCAGAAACATTTGGGTATGAAAAAGCTGTGCTCGCGGTGAATTTCAAACAATTTGACGGAGGCTCAAGAAATTGGACCGCGTTACTTGGTGCATTGCCATGCTGATCAAATACAAGGAAAATCCTTCAAAGACATAATAACTTAAAATGTTGGATTTATTCCTACGATCCCAAAACAAAGCAGCAATTGACCGTATGGCTCTACGGGTTGAGCCAAAACCAACCAAAATGGGGCACAAGCGAAGTGGCTCTAAGTGGATGATTACTTGTTTTGCCATCAAACGTCTTTAAAATTACACCTAAACATAGGGGGGTACAAGGTTAGAAAAATGGGCTGTAACGAAAAGATCTATATCATCTTACCTTAATAACTACGAAACTATTAGTCTTAAAGACATGAATCTAATCTCGTTATTTAGCTCATATAGTCGACTCAGTGTGACTGAGATGACCTTGAGTTAGTGTCGGTGCAGGCCGGAACAGCGGGGGGAGGAGCGCTGCTTAGAATAACGGAAATTGGCGTTCTTGCTTATTTCTATTTGCCATAACTCGTGACTCACATGTGATAACGCGGCAATTCTTTCTTGTGTTTATACAATTTACTAAAACAATCGATTTAGATAAAAATAAGTATAATTTGTACATAGTTAAGAACAATCAAGAATTGTATAAAAAATTACAAAAATTCAATATTTCAGCCTCAGCCCGTGCCCGAGCCAGCCACAAAAAATGGATCAGGGCTATCATTGGGCAGAAGGGGTTATGAACAACGCAAAGGTACCCCATGTCCGACTTCAAATGAGTGGAGTGGTTTCAAGATTGACTCAATTTTTCCACGGAACGCTCAGTAGACGACGTTGACTCCGCGAGCAACTCTACCCCTGCTGTGCCTGTCACCGTTCAGTATCTGTTTTGTACAAAAATTTTTAGAACTTATTCAGCCTTATTTACATTTCAATTTTAAACACTAAAAGCGTTTCGCTGGCGTAAACGTTTCAAGTTAAACCAACGGCCATGTGCCCCAACACAGATCCACCCAATGTTTTCTTAATATAACTGGACACGAGGCTACCGTTCTTTTAAATAATTGTTGTAGCTTGAATAGCGATTGCAACTCCGTTGTGTCATCTTGCTTTACGACGATGCCAGTTTTCACACGGGAAACAGACAAATATTTTTTTTTTAAAGAGATAAACGTAGAACTTATGAGTAATCCTATACACAATTACGGCGTGGCACCTTATAACTTTTTTTTGTTCGCAAAAATTAAGAATTAATTACCCGTTCAACGATTTTCATTACCAGAAGAGGCAGTCGAAGATACAAAAAATATGAAAACATGTTTCCGAGTTCACCAGGAAAAAGTGGCATAAATGTATTCATAATTAGTTTATTAGCATGAAAAAGTGCATTTATGTTCACGCAGAATGTTATGTTTTTAGTGCGTTCTACTTATCTTTAGTAACATATATATCACTAATATTCAAATATAAAGTTGTGTCAATATCAGCGATAATAAATAAATAAAAATCTTATTCTACATTGGAACGTTCAAAAACAAAGTGGAAGTAAGTTGACAATAAATTATATGTATCTGCCGGGTTCTTTGCAATTATGTTATTATATGAGCCACAAGTAAGTACATCCAAAGGATTTTTATTTTTTATTTATTAATTTACTTCCAAAAGTATTTAATATCATTCCATATACTATCTTCAACTGAGCCATGTATATTTGATAGCATGCATGCCTCTCTGTTTTAAGTGTATTCTTATAAATCCAAAAATGCCAAAGTAAGATTTATTCTTGTATTTCTTCCATTTAGTCTATTTTTCAGTTTTATTTTTTTAAATATATGTTGAAGTCGGCAAGAACCAATCTGGTTATGGAGAGTATTTTACAACTAGTGTTCTTTTACAGTAAAGTAAGTAACTTCATATAAAGCTGATACTACATTTTCAGCAGATTTTCATTGGGACAATTCACCCCAGTCGATATCTTCTAATTCTGTGTTAATAACTGAATAATCATCTTTGTGAAAGGTAAACCAAACTCGAGGTCTATTAGAAATAGGTTTGATACATTCGTTTATGGATAGCATTCCGGAGGTACAAACATGACGGGCGCGAGCACTGTTTTGCGGTCTATAATATTAGTAGTATATAAAACTAATATTGTACCATTAACATTTTTAAATACATTAAATTGTACACAATTTGTTAAAAATAGGAAATTTTTTAAATGTTTATTGAGTAATTTGTATTACAATTAATGTGTTGAAAATATGTGCTACAACCACGCCATTCTAAAGTTGGCTGGTTATAATCTCCGATTATGATTATGTCACTTGTGAAGTGAAAGTAAGTCACTTGCGAAATAGTCAAAATGACAAATATAGATATCTATTTTAAATTTGGTGGCATGTATATGGCATTCATAATATATCAACAGCTGCGTATGCGCAGCTCAATTAGGATATGATTAATAAGCGGCGAGCCGAGCGACAGCGCGTCAGTATCGAGTCGACAGGGGCTAACATATAGCTCGCGCCGCACCGCCATCGGAACGTCGCCCCCATTCCAGCGCCCAAAGCCCGCCCCGTCCCTGTCACATCGAAAACTCAATATCGTGAATCCATAAACGCATTATCACATATGTTACTACATTATCATATATGTCACTATGGTTTTATCAAAATGATCATATCATAATTATGAAGCCAAATGTTCATATAAAGTTTATGCAGCTTTGTCCTAAGTCTCCTACAATTTTGGTAATATACTACTATCCATAATAATATTTTTTAAATGTGTAAAGGTACATATTTAAAATGGAATATTCAGTTTGGGCCCAGTATCAGAAAATAAAAGAATCATATGTGTAAAAGTAACAGTAATTATTTTTAAATCAGTATTTTAACTCTGTACGAATAGAATTTAAATATAGAGATAAAATTACATAGGCCAAAAAATATTGCAATGGTCGAATATTATTATGTATTGCCGGTGGACAATATTTCACTACAGACCAACTCTTGGAGCAATGACACACGCTGTTATTATTAATATCTACACACAATTCTTAAGCAGTTACGATACTCTAACTTAAAACAATATATTTCCCAGTATTATCAAACAAGCTATCATTGTAAAGTTATGAATCTTTACATATATGTTTATATAGCAGCTTAAATTATATTTATTTGATTTTTGCGACATCTTGTTTCAAACGAAAAGCAAAAATATAATTACCGATTTGAAAAACAAAATATGGTTCCGTGTTTGACCCACACATATTTATATTCGTGTTTTCTTGCAGCCTCACAGCACTGATGAAATAATTGCTTGTTGTAAAGTGTCAAGTGTTCATTAATATATATTCTGTGCGGAGAACCAGTAATAACTACATCGTTAATACGGAATCTAATACTTTCACAGACAGTTTGCTGACATGTTATCACGCAGAACCCTGGAAATAAGTTTGAAGATTCAATTCTTTTGTTTAGGATGTTTATATATTTCGATGTTGCACTGTTTCGCTGGTTATAAGGAGAATCTTATAGATTTATTCATTTCCGTTAGTCATACCTTAGACAGTAATTCAGTGATGGTGGCGTTTTCAGCACTGACTTTGACACTTATATCATTGAGATTTGAGCTCATGTTAATTAACTCGATATGCAATGCAAAATTAACCACAGTTGAATACTGTCTATAGGATATTAGGCTATTTTTATGTTCTATATAACCGACTACTGATTGAATTTCTCTTCTAGGAATGCGACCATTACGTCCTCAAAATAAGGCTGTCTACGTTTGCGTATGTTTATGAAATTATCTCTTTCGGTCGTTAAAAGTATGTCGGAATCGGATGAGAAATTATTCGGTGGTGTACGTTGGAGTGCCATATTGTTGTATCTCAGATTCTTAAACGAGGTAAAAGTGTACTTTTATCTGCTACACGTAGTCGCCACGTGCACAAAGGACGCCAAAAAGACGAAAAAATACCTCACAATATTGGTAAAAATCACACTAATTACAGCCGAATATCGTATTAAGAGGGCTACTATTTATGAATTCGGAACTGACCAGATGCAGGAACAATATTTAAAAAGTAATCAGAACATTTAAAAGTGAAACTCCTTGGCCATAGAATACAGTTTGTTTTACGTAACTGTCAATTGTTTTACAAATGTGGCGTCATTTTGAAAATTGCCTGTCTGTATCACCATGGATTTAATTCGTGCAAAATTTTCGTCCGATGATTTATTACGACGGCTAACTTAAAAACAGAGCATCGATCACATCATTTCGACTTTGGGGATGAAGCACCATCGAAAACTTTTGTATAACACTGGTTTAGTGAGTTTAAGCACGAGCGGTCTACGCTTACGGACGAACTTAAAGACGGTCGTCCTAAATCGGTTGTTGTGCAAAAAAATATCGATACTGTTCGCGAACTAATAATGCAAGATCGTCATGTTACACATCGCGAGGTAAAGGCGTTCCTGGAAATAAGTATGACGGGCATACATGAGATGTTACACAACAATTTGGCTGTAAAAAAAATTGTTTGCGTTGGATTCCGCACAACTTGAGCATTGATCACAAGCTCGTGTCGATTATCCAAAAAATGATAAAAAAAAAAAATACAAACATGGTGTGTCGAAAGTTGTTTATATTATCTATACAGATGACGAATCTTGGATCTATGCATATGATCCCAAAACTAAACAACCGTCAACGGTGTGGCTGTTACAAGATGAGCCGAAGCCAACAAGAGTGATTCATGCCAAAAGCACTTTGATGAATATGATTGACTGTTTTTTTGGTATAAATGTAGTTATAGTGCTTCAAGAGAATGGTAAAACGTTCATTCGGAGTGGTTCACGAACTTTTGTTTGTCAGAAATCATTAAATAAATTAGAAAGAACAATCGATAACGCAGAATCATTCTTCTCCTTTCGACAACCGCATCATGACAATGTTCGGTGTCACACGTCGGCCAAAACAACTCGGTTTTTTAGAAGATCAAAAGGTCGAATAGACGGATAATCCGCCGTACAGCCCCGATTTGGCACCCAACTATTTCTATTTATTACCGAGCGTGAAGAATAAATTACGTAATCAACGATTTTCGAGTCGCGAAAGGTCGTAGTTAAGTTCAAAATGCACGTTTTGGAGATACCTTAATTAAAATGGAAAAAGTGTTATAAAAAGTGATTACAGCGTATACAAAAGTGTATCGATCATCGCGGCGAATATTTGAAATGCAATAAAAGCATATTAAATGTTAGATGATTGTGTCTTTTTGATATTCCAGACACATAATAGCAACCCTCGTAATATCACATATGAATGAAGATTATCATTGTGTGCATTAAAAATTTAAAAAACAAACCCTTTTAAAAGAATTTTGAAAAATTCTTTTTTGCGGATTTTACCTCAGCAATATTTTTCGAAAGGACCAATCGTTTAATGTAATAAATGATGACCGACGTTGTTTTGACGTGATAACGTCTTATAAATCGATGAACGCTGGCTGCACGCATGAAAAAGCATGACTCATTGTCGTGTTCCGTCTGAGCAAAGCGTGCGAGCGAGAGCGCAGAACAATAAAAAGGCACGATCGGCCTTCGGTTTGTGACGCATCTATCTATTTACTGTATAATTTAAGTAGAAAAATATTTGATTTAACGAGTGCAAATAAATGTTAATTTATCGAAAACATTGTAATTTCCAATTAACTCCTTTGTATTATACAAAATAATGATAATTCAGTGATAATAATTCAATTAAATTCATAAAAGAATGCAATTTTTCATCAATGTTTTCTTAAGACATTATTACGTAAAATTATCGTTCATAAACCGACTTTACAGACAACCAATTTTTTTTTTATGTTAATACTGTTCAGATTTTAGAATTTATTGGTGTAGTAGTTTAAAAAATATTTTAAGAAACATCTTTTCGGAAAATTTTTTGAACAAAGTTTTTTAATAAAATCCATCGATTTCAATTTAATAAACCTTTGGCAACAATTAACGTTGCTTTTTATGGAGAATAACTGAATAGGTTTTGAAATTTATCGGTAGGGTAGTTTACAAAATATTGTAAAAGACATTTTTTTATTTTTCGCAAAAGATATCTATTGAACATATCAATTGATTTTTATACTATTTGCGGCAATCGGTGCAGTTTTTATAAGAAAAGAGTTTATTATATTTTGGTTCTGATCGGTTGAGTAGGCTAAAAGTTATTTAAAATGAAAAAAAATTATGAAAATTTTATTTTTGTGATTCTACAAAATCTACTGGAAGAAAATAGTTCGATATTTTGAGAAGTTTGAATTGAAAAGACCCCTTTTAATGTGTCAAATTGCACTTTGATCGGTTAATCCATTCAACAGTTATGAGAGGTTTATACACACACAAACAGACGCGCGCAAGATCTATCTGGTGGGAACTCAATTTCCTAAAATCAGGATGAAAACAGTAACTTACCAATTTCATGATTTTATTTAGATTTCATAGCGCAAATTTAAAAAAGAAATGTAATGAGCCTAATCATCATGAATATATTGCAGTAATAAACCTAAAAATTCGAATATATTTGTTTGACACCTGACTCACATCAAACACCAAACTACAAACATTTAAGTGTACCGCATCCAACTGCTCTTCTTCCTGTTCAACAATTGCCGGAGTATCCTGTAATGTATTGTTTATCTGATATGTCAGTTCGGAGTAAATTCAGTTAATTTCATTTGACTGCATTCCGATTTGCATTATTTTCGTATAACTGTAACTAAATATATATTTCTTTTATTTCTGACAAGTTCTAAAAACCCTTCGCTTCTATAATTCCTTGTCCCAAAAGGTAATTTTTATAGGGCCACTGAAGCCACAGAAACATAGTGAGGATTTATAAACCAAAAAAGAGAAGTAAACAAATTGTGGATGAAGAATCCATGCAGTCAGCAATACACGATGTTATGTAAGGAGTATTGGTATATAGAAAAGCTACAGACAAGTATAATTTAAAATTGTTAACATTAGAAAGCTGAGTAAAAAAAATACAGAAATAGCAATAATGCTGAAAGGTTAAGCAGCCGTACATTTGACTCTAAATGTACAAGTTTCCAAGTCTTTTCTATGGAAGAAGAAAAACTGCTAAATGAATATATTATCAAATGTTGTAAGATGCATTATGAACTTACCACGATTCAAGCAAGAAAGGTAGCATATGAGTATGCCAAATCTTTGAGTTCAAAATATTCAGCAAAATGGGAAGAAAATAAGATGGCTGGGAAAGAATGGATGTATGGTTTTCGCAGAAGAAACCCGGAACTCAGTTTACGCCAACCCGAAAACACAAGCGCTGCCAGATCTTTAGCGTTTAGCAAAACTTCTGTTACCGAGTTTTATACCAACTTGAAGACAGTGTTCGAGCGACATCCATTAACTGCTAACAGAATCTTTAATTTCGACGAATCAGGTGTATCTACCGTTCTAGCTACTCCCAAAGTCTTGGCTTTAAGATGTTAAAAACAAGTCGGACAAAGTGTACCAGCTGAAAGAGGCGAGCTCGTAACTTTTGGTGGTATTATATCTGCCAGTGGAAATACCATTCCTCCACTTTTCGTGTTACCACGCGTTCATTATAAAGATTATTTTCTCGCAGGAGCACCAGAAGGAAGTCTCGGCGCTGCAAATAAAATCGGCTGGATAAATAGCGATATATTTGTCTCTGTTTTAAAATATATCCAGAAGCACACACTCTGTACAAAAGATAACCCCATTTTATTGTTGTGTGACAATCATGAGAGCCATGTTTCTCTCGAAGCCATCAACTCCGCCAAAGAAAATGGCATAATTTACCGATCTTTTCCACCGCATACATCGCACCGCCTACAAACACTTGATGTGGGAGTCTTTATACCATTTAAATCAAAGTTGAAAATTACTTTCAATAATTGGCATATAATGAACCCAGCCAAAGCATTGACAATTTACAATATTCCAAAGCTTGTGAAAATTGCATTTTTCGAATTATTCAGGGCAAAAAATATCACAAGTGGGTTTAACAAAACCGAAATATGGCCTCTTAATGAATTAACGTTTAGTAACGAAGATTTTGCTCCAACTAAGGTGTATACATCTGGTAATGTAGAACATGTGTCTCCTACTCAAAACGTAGCAGAAGATTTGTCAGCACCTACTCCGCTGCCAAGTGTTTCTGATATCTGCCAACCCTCTACTTCTGGAATACTGGATTTCTTGGAGGTTCCGCAAGAATCTACAGAACAAACTATGAACTCAGCATTGATAACTTATGATGATGAACTACAAAGGTTTAATTTAGATGCATGTGAACCAGATGCTTTGAATAATTGACCAATCTATCAAATAGTAGCTCCTTTGAGGATAGTTTTGACACCAAATGCAATTCGACCCTATCCGACTATTTTAAGAAGTAATAAAACAAACAAAGGACGACGGCCAGGAAAATCACGTATTTATACTGATACACCCGAAAAAAAGATAATTGAAGAGAAACACAATGAAAAGCAATTGTAAAAGCTAGAACAGGAAAGAAGGGCTAGGACTATACAAATGAAACGTAGTTTAGCTGATTTTAATTTAAAAACGAAGAACAAGAAAGCTAAAAACACAGGAAGTGATGAATCTGATTGTGATGGATCTGACATAAGCTTTCAAGAGAGTTCAACTTCTATCACAGATGAAGATGAAACCAAGCATGAAAAATTTGAAATGGACAGAAGCCAATTGACAGTTGACGTAATACTAGAAAAATTAAAGACGGTTCGTTTATTTTAGTGTGGTTCCCTAAGAAAAAAAGTATTATTTACTATGTAGGAAAAGATGTCGGTCACTATAGTCAGACTGAATTTAAACTATCTTATCCATAAAAGAAGCCAGGCTTTTTGTCGACATTTGTAATGTTGAAGATATTCATACTTTTTATATAACTGATGTTGAAATGATTTTTCTCAAACCTAAGCCTCCAACAGTTTGTATTTCTAGAATATCAAAACTTTTTACTTTTTCAGCAATTTTTTCTTATTTTACTGTTCAATAGTTTTAATTATCTTATTAATTAACAACAACTTTTTGCAGTACTAATCCGCTCCAAAGATTAAAAAATGTGATTCTAAATTTAAAACAACTAATTTACGTAGAAAATGAAGCAATTTTTATTTATATTTGTCGTTTTAATCGCACGTACAGAACTACCCCACAGCGTAGAAGGTACCCCCAACACTGTATATAGGTGCCCCGTTGTATGGGCAGATTCGTACATATTCCAGATTTACTTTAATTCATAATTATGGTTGAAACAGGAGATGAAATCATCTGTCATTTTTTTATATGAATCTCAGATAGACTATAAATTTAAGCTATCAGGTGATTGATTCATAAAAAAATAAATAATAATAAAATGTGGAAACCGTACAAAAGGTCCTGACCTTCCCCTATACGCTAGCTTGGAGATGTAAAAAATTGGAACTCCCAAGTTGATACTATAAAAATATATGACCCTTCTGTCACCTACTTTGCTATTCGCAAACTCTATATATAAAAACCTATAGGGTACTTCCTTTTAACATAGAATGGTGAAATTAGGCAAAGCGAAAAGCTGAATATGCTAAAACGGGAGGTATATGCCAGGAGTGAAAGAGAAATTCCTTAAAACTTTAAATTGTGATGACATGAATTAAAAAAGACGCTTGCAAGTTGATATTTGCAGTTGTAATGTGGACTATCATGTTGATCGATGTATAGTAAATTGTTTTTAACACTATTTTTTGTATGCCATGAATATTGAATTTAATCAAAAAAAAAATTTGTTTTTACAAAACTTTTGATAATAAATACCGTTAAAAGTCTCAAAATTATCAAGCATCGTAACTGATTTTGCCAGCGTAGACTGATTTTACCTACAACAGGAATAGTCAAATCTCTCGACGGATGATATATGAATATACTAGCTATCTATCCCCTCTCAAAGCCAGTGTGCATAATGTTTTTAAACAAATTTATAACATATTTAAACTTTAAAAATGGAACTTTTTCCATCCTTATTATATGTATGTTGTATTATTCTGTCATTTATTTTTACAAATTCGCTGCAAAAAGAAAATTGTTTGTCTAACATCAACATGAATTTAATTCGAGAAAATTTTCGTGCAATTATTTTCTATGACTTTCGTTGCCATTTAAACTAAAAATGAAGTTATAATAGATTTCGGTTGGTCTTTTATGACTAAGCTCTATTTCTTGTCACTGTTTATAACTGGTTTAACTAGTTCAAACGTGGTCGTACTAATCTAACGATCTGCGTGAGGGACATCTTTTTATAGCGACGATCAAATGACCTCGCACTAGGATTCTCCTTCGCCATAACGATGCCTCACCATGTACCGCGGGACAACAAGGGACTATTTGAAATCGTTAGGTATACTAGTAAATTTTATGAAAATTTTTTGCCTGTATCTATCTCCAAGAGCATTAACAAAAATTATTTTTGCTTGCCCACTTTGTTATTACTAAGGATAATACTGCGTCATAAACAACATTTTGGTTTGAAATCTAGACTGTTCGATCTTAAATCAATTACTGAGATTAACTGATACCCACCACTACCGCCACTTGTCACCGGAGCGAGCGCGGACCGAACGCTCTCAAAAGGACAAAACATTCAACCCACGAGCACTCGTCATCTTGTGATTCGACATTACTTTAGAAGCGCCGTGCGTTTTTCTTTAATCGTTCTTCGAGGAAAACCGTGTTTTCCAATCACAGTCACACCGTGTGTGTTTTAAAGCA
>BGZK01003253.1:0-28926 GCA_005406025.1 Eumeta japonica
ATACACTCATACTACAGGGGTTAGTTTGAGATTGGTTTTGGTTGAAAATTGATGAAAAAGCATGGTTTTTGTGTTACTTTTATTCGATAAAAGTATTAAGCGAGTATTTATTCAGAATAATAAAGTGTGCAAAGCGTATTATAAAAAAGAAAACAAACTTTCGAGTGACAAGTGGATGGGTTATTTTATAAGTGGCCCAAAAGATTTTCAAAATATGTTGAAATAATAAAAAGGAGACATATGTAAATAGAAAATTTAAGTGCTCAAGTAAATTTATTTTGATACACCCAAAACTGACAAATATTCATAATCGATTGATGGATGTCACTGGAACAAGGAAATACGCAACGCATAGGTCGTACCATATGGAAATCTATAGCTTCTGGCTATCCTTCTGTGAAATAGATGCAAGTTTAGAACTATATCAATATTAAATCTCGTTACATCTATAATTCACATTCATTAAAAAGTTTTTTATCAAACCGTAATCGCACTAATTAATGCAGCTATATTTAAAGTGGAAACTAGAAAAGAAAATATGATACAAAAACTTGTCCGAAATAGATTAAAGGGCTTGTTATTACTCATATCTGTAAATGACTTAGAATGAAACATCAATCACAAATAATCCTAGCGGTCAATACTAATATAATGCTTTAGAACCAAAAGCTTAATTAACTTATAGCAAAATTAAATGTCGTGAAGTTCATTTTGAATATGTAATATTTGTTAGCTATCTATTATAGATAATTACGTATCATCCCAACGAAAAAGCATCTCTTCTTTGTAGTAGACTAAAAATAATAAAAAAATACGCATTTCTTATCCCACTGAAAGCTTCTATCAGTTCTATTAAAAGCCACATAACGTATGTAATTGTGGAGAAAGAAAACTACAAATTTAAGAAAAAAATTGAAAACTTCTTTCATTGAATGAAATTGCCAAAAAATCTTGGAACACCTTGACTGTACGACATAAATATCAGTTTAGTGTCAAACCTTTAAAAGAAAAGGCATATTTGAATGCAATGAATAGAGGGCGACCCCTGCGCCTTGGGGTGAACACGGCACGGGGGAGCAGCCTACTTTATCGGGATTTACGGATGTTTGGGTCGTATTGGCCGACCTGTCTAGAAAAATGGACGGTAATGCGTTAGGGGAAAGAAAATGGCGGGCTTTAACCCGTCTGAAAGTCTGAGGTTTCGCTCACTTAATCCTACCCTATTGCGTTGCACCTATACTCTGACCGCTTGTAGGCGGTGTTGCTTGTCAGTGGCTAGAAGAATTTTGGTCTATTTTTGTTGGTACACTTTTGAAGGATGGCTTATCTTATTCTTTACAATTCTCTACAATCGATATATGTGTGCGGTGAATGATGTCTTAATTTTAAATTAGTCTTAGACTTTTTGTGTGCGAGCTCAACCACATATAATGCTATAACAGTATTAGCATTAGTGCAATATTTATCGATGTTATTTAAAAGAAATGCAAGCAACTGGGTCAGCATTTAATAGTTCAATACAAATAATAATTTTTATCGAGACCGATGCCTTCTCGTCTTGAGAATGCATAAGCTTTTCAGTTTGTCTCGATAATATTTTTAGAATATTCTGTTATTACTATTTTTGGAAAACGTTATTTGTGTTACATAAAAAGGAATATCCTATCTACTATAAAGCACGGACCCATTATTTTTTTTAATTTGACTATTTCGAAAATCATATTTCATTTGAAAAATCAGTTAAAACCTTGTAAATCTTTCTTTTAAAATTGTCCATACAGTGGTATGTTTTTTGTGTTATCTTTATTTTGCTCTCCAATACTCCATTATTACACGATGTTCTTAGCATGACCATAATAATAAAATGTCAATGAACTAAATTGTAAATAAAAGTGAAATAAAATGTTAATTAACTAAAATTTGTAAAATTGAAAACTTATGAAAATGACCAACTGTAGTGAACTGATTTTAATTTTAGTCGGATATTACTGCTGTTATAATTTTACATTAGCTAACTAATGGAACATAGTTTTAAACAATTTGTTAATTAGTTCTATAGCTATTACGGGATATAAAAGGGTTAAAGTTAAAACAATACGAATTAACAGGGAATGTAAAAATGGTATCCTACAGTGATAATATCTTATCATGAATAATTACATGCACTTTTGAAAGTATATAAATCAATGACATGATATAACAAAGTAAGTATTGAAGTGAGAATCGATAGATAAAATATAACAGTTTATTTAAAATGACGTAGCCGATGGGCATGACGTGACCGAGGCTTGTACTGATTTGATCGTAATATTTCAAACAAAATTTAACTCGATAAGTAATTTTTCCTAACTCAATGATTACAAAAACTAGGATATACGGAAAAATTACACAAATCATACAATTTTTTGATTCTTATGAGCCGTTAAAATTATATTTTCTGAAGTCACAAGCCGTAAACAAAACTACCTCTATTTAAAAAAAATAGTAATTAAAAATAATTAGGATAAATTAAGTTCGTCGAAGGAATTTTTTTTTCGTTTTGAATAAAAGCTATTATTTGAAGAGAGTAGGTTTCCGCCCGCGGCTTCACCCACATGGGTATGAAATGTATTCCTTAACCTTTTATATGGAAAGACCTCGCTGTCAATCCTAATCTCGTTCCTACTTTTAATTCTGGTCCCAGAATTGTTATTTATTTGGATTCCAGTTTCGCTCTTGATTCTAATTTCGACCTAGCACTTGGTTTCGATCCCGGTACCGTTCTCAATTTCGATCAAGTTGGCTCTTAATTCTGCTCCCCAACTTACTTTAAAGATCAATACCGCTCACAGTCCCCGTTTGTAGCTAGTACAATATCAAAAAATGTAGGCTATATTACTCCAAAATTTTCTATGTGTCAAAGAATGTATATACTTTATATTATACAACTTCACCACGCCCCTCTGATTATAACTGTTTTTTACTAACATCTGATTTCAATTAAATAAAACTTGTATTCCGTTTCAAGCCAAATTCTGTCTTTCCATGTAAATCGCATTCGTGTAATTTCAAAGATGTACACGAACAGACCGACAGACAGACAAAAAAAATAAAAATCGGTGTTTTCTCCTATATTCCTTTTTCCTTATTGTCCACTCGCCATTTTTCATACATAATTTTATTGTACAGACACATCGGATTTTACTATTTTATTATGGTATAGTATTAATGTTTAATTACTATTGTTATTGTTGTTGTTGTATTATTATTCAACTTCGTTTATAATTATAGAATTATTACTTATTTATACACTTAAGGGTTCAATAGCTAATTGTAGCTAAAACACGAAATATATGTTTCATATTCAACATAATCCAGGATTTACTTAACGGGAGAACGTAACCGATAAATATGACGGGCAAACGTGACTGGCAAACTTTACGTTTTTTTTTTTAATATTGTATAAAATTTGCCTACTTGCCTTAAAAAATTACACTTCAAATACAAGTAATATAAATTTATTGCCTTTTGATATATTTACCAAGGAAGTAAATTTTAAATGAGCAATAAAAGAAACTAATAAGCGCGAACATCCCCCGCAGGCCGCGCGGCGTAGGCGCTGTCGGCTTTACGAGCGGCCGTAAACGGTCTCGTCAGGTTAACGGATTTGTCCTGGCTCTCACCCACGAATGACATAATATTCGGAACGAGAATGCTTTCGATGAAGTTATTCTTATATATTCAATTGAAATTATCTGAAATACTTACCCAAATACGATTCTAATTAAAATAAAAAAATCTATTAATTTAATAGTTTTAAAGCTCATTTTACTAGCTTTTTCTAGAAGAAGCTCATTCTACAAGTTTACAAGCTTTTAAAGTAAAAGTTTTTCAAATATATTATTTAAGCACTTAGTTTTGCAATGCAACCGTATCTATATTTATAGTTGTATGAAGATATAATTTTTAAATTTATTTACTTTAAGTAATGTAACACAACATTCGTAAGTGACCAGAGTTAGTTTAGTTTGCGGGAAATCGCGCCATTTTACATTAAAAAGGGAAAAATAATAGGGGAACTACTAACTCTACAATTTTGTACCGTGATTGAGCGTTTTGAAAGTTCCCACAAAAACATAGAATGGAAGCGACTACGGTATATGAGACGTCGACACAAGGCACCGTGCGCGCAAAAGAAAACACACTATAAAATAAAGCATGCGCAACTAGAAAGATTTAATCTCTTTATGTGGCGTAAAATGAGTAAAGATAAATGATTTTCAGGGGTAGTTCATTAAAAACGTATATTACACAATTTAGTACAAAATTAACCTGTGCTAGAGGCAGTATGTATACTGCTCAAGTCATTTGGTCGGGAGCTGGATAATAAATACCTGACGCAGCGATCCGTGGTATTTACATAGAGGCTTGAGTGTCAGACTTGCGCGAGCACAAGGACGAAGAGGGGTCGATAGTGCCACCTTTTCCAGAATTACTTCAAGTGAGCGTCGTAATTTAGAGCGGATGTGGACGTCTTCGGAGATGCGGTTTGGTCGAGGCTTCAAGGGAGGGCTTCTTTGAGCTTTCGACGTCCGAATTCGGAACATTCTCGAACTGGTCACATGCGGCTCTCGCCACCGATTCTCAGAGTTGTTCACTTCCGGACTGGGGACTTTTCCGAAGCTGGTCACATATTCGTCAATTTGTTTGTCACCCCTTTACGTCTTTATTCTAAAAGAGCTTAAATCTAGGGTCTTAGAGCAGTAACATGGTGAGTTTTATTTAAATGAGCTTTAACAAGATATATACATTTTACTCAAGTGCACATGCAGACCTGAGCAGAATTGTCTTTCTAGCAATTTTGTAGATAGGTTTATAAAGAGGTTTCTATGAGTGGTTAAACAAAATAAATGTAACAAAAATGATTTGTCCACTTCTTTTGACTTTTTATCACTGGATACGTGTCATTATCCAAAAATAGAAAATTTAATTTAAATGATTTTTTGTTGTTCTCTTATCATTACCACATTCAAACGCAAAAGCAAAAGAGACTGAAAACTCAAAAAAACTTCATATAATACAGAAACATCTATAGGATATATTGAAATCATTTATACATATATGTCGGATTTTTTTCAGATTACATGGGAACTTTAAATTTTGTAGAACGGCAACGCTCGCGGGCGGGATGTCACTAGCTGAGCTATCGTCAACGCAGGCGCACATGTCTGGATCAGCAAGAAAGTCACTTAAGAAGCTGTCATCAATCCAAGCTGCCATCACCACACGATCGACTCGGTACGGAAAGTATGAGTCAGCGTCCAGCTATTATAGTACTCAGCGTCCAGTTATTATAACACAAACCGAAAACTATCCTAGTTTTTATCCAACGTCTCTCCCTCCGTTCTGAGCCCGCCGGTGCACCTAACCTCGCACTTCCAACTCATACTCGTATCACGTCCCCATAGTTTTGATACATATATAACCATTTTAGGTCACTGTAAGGCAAAGGAAAAAAATCCTAGTAGATTCCTAAAATCTGTGCTAGTTCGTGCGTCACTTTGTAACTTTTGCATCTATGTTAAATTTTTAATTTTTTTTAGACTGGTTTTGATGCATCTGTAAAATTATTTTATGTGAACCGCCATACCAATTTTAAGATATAATAAGCGATTCACTTACTGGGAAGATATATAATGCTTTCCTCATAATTTAGGGATGAAAATTTTCTTCCTAACATCCATACATATCAGGTGCATATATTTGCTTTCAAGGAAGCTAATTTTATGTCCTCGTTTCAACCTTTGGACGTCCACCGCTGGACGTTAGTCTTCCCTCTAGACTTCCACGACGCACGACCTTAGGCCACCTACAACAACGGCAGCGGGAGGTTATCCCACGTTGCAACCTCCGGTTTGTGGTCACCACTCAAAAATCTAGTGGTTATTGGTTCTTCATGCAACGTGGTTTGCCCATTTCCACTTCAATTTATTTATTCTTTTTTCTTTCGATTTTTCATGTCCTCCCGCCAGTTAAATATTAACCAAAAACTACAATAAATCAAAAAAAATTAAAGTACTTCTATACATACTTTATTTATACATGCATTATATTACTTATACTTTTATACACACTTTAAACCAAACGGATTTTTTAGAAAATCAGCTAACAAGTGTTTCAGATATCTACGACACAGTTTTTAATTTTCAGTAGTAACACATACAATCATCGACCCATGTAGGTAAGTACATCAATTTCAGTATGATAAGTAGGTACCCAGGTAGATACCTAAATAGTAATACATGTATTTGTGCAGATAATATTTTAGATTATTTTATTTGTTTCATTTAAAGTAATTGCAAAAATTGCTTTATTTCGATCGTCAGAATGAAAATCAGACTCCTGACCGTAAATGTATTCTTATATAAATATATCCACAATACATGGAGTTCAAACGTTAAACTTTTTCTAATATCTGGATGATACGCTATCTCGGACTCATCGCAATACATTACATCGTAATTAAAATGCCTACCTAGAACTGGAAAAACTATACACACAAAATTATAAACATAGAAAGGCATTATTTAGTTTCCCGTCCCTCCCGTCTCGTTTCGATAATACATTGTTCCATGAAAAAACGAATTGGGGGAATTTTTGTTTGTACTGGCGTTCATTTGTAGCGGAGCCTTTGAATTCATTCGAATGTAAACACAAAAAAAGAAAAAAGACCTATATTATTCCTCTCGTCGCTATATTTATGTGATTTAACTTCTGCCGTAAACATCGGTTTGTCGGTCGGGCAAGTACCGGCCGGCCAGAAGTTAGGAGCCGAGCGCCTCCGGCGGCCGGGCGTCACGCTCAATTTCACCGGACCGCTCCTCGGCCGAAAACAAAACATCTGCCGAAGGCGGCGCCCGAGATGGGCGCGCGCCCCGCCGCCCGTTGTCTAACCGCGAAAAAGCGTTCCCTAAGGGCTCACTAAAATCGAAACTTTCCGAGTTCGTTTAGTTCTAAGCATCGGAAATAAAACCCGTGGACGTTTTTGATTATAAAAATGTAGCGATAGTTTTATCAATCCTTATCAATTTAACTGTATTTGCTAGAAAGACGAGATAAGAAAATGTAAACGTTGTTTTATTAAATGCCATTTTGTAGAATTTTGAAGTAATTAAATTGTTGCTATGTCGATAATTCTCAACAATAAATGACATTATATAACAAATTAAAGATGGTGCTACGTAAATAAAATACGTGGGTGAATTTTGCAATTAAGTATTGTTGTATTAGGTATTTAAAAATCTAACGTTGAAAATAAAAATAAACAAGTTTTCCGTGAGAAGTTCCATACTCTCACAGCAAACTCGAAACACGCACAAAATAATAATAAAAAAATAAATGGTTAATAGAATACAACGTTTATGTTTTAAATTTTTAATATTTTGTTATATTATATTACAGTAAGAGCACTTTTATTTTGATATATTTTTTAATCAAACCTCAAACTTTCACCTGCTCCATTCGAGACCTAATTATGTTCCAAAGCTATCGGATTACGAGGATCGGAATCAATAATGCAGTTGCGCGAGTTCGCCACTCGTACAGGCATCTAATTCGCTTCCAAATTAGTTTCCAAATTGAATTTTCAAATACGCCAACCCGTGTGTATACCGCGGGCTCTCCCAGATGGGAGCAATTTACTATTTCAATCAAACGTAACATTATCTCAGGAATTCGGCCTCCCAGTCGGCCGGGCGTGCGGCCCGTGCGCCAGCGCCAAGGACGGAAATTTAATTATGAACAGTAAGATACCTTATCGCATTAAAAGCTGGATACGTAATCGGAAAATTTAGGTTTTCCTCGTATAGTGCCTATAGAGTTTTTCATGACTTTGCTTGACAAATATCATTTATTTTAACCGTTTAGCTTATATATAGCTTTATATATATATATATATATATATATATATATATATATTTATATATTATATATAGCTTTCATATACTATACTTGCAAGCAACGTTGGCCCGCAACCTTTACGAGGTCATCACTCCGCATAGTATAAATTCGTCTCATATAGAGACTTCTTCCCCAGAAATTATTAATTCTACTACTGATGTGGCCTGTTTATTGCCACTTATCAATCAATACTGTGAGCTACGTAGTTTGTCTTGTTTTTCTACTTATTTATTTATTCCTGATTTTATTTCGCTGAGATACTCAAACATAGGTCTATCAATCCCATGTAGAATATTCTTTAATATTTTTTAAGAAGAACAATAAGGGATCACGTCTGACATTCGTATGTGATAATTAGTCCTATTAACAATGTGTACTCCTTGTTCCCACTTACTTGCTGATTCTGTAAGCTATGAGGTTTGTCTTATTATTCTACTTATTCCATGCCTTTTGATATTAATTCCTTGCGAAACTTAGTATGTTTTTTTATATCGCACGTTCAGTGTCTTTCAATTCTTTTATAAGAACAACAGCAAGGGACTACATCAGAAATCTAAAAATCATTACTGACAACCATAGTACGGGACTACATCATATGTCATTACTGACAATCCGCACTTTTCAGAGACTTTTGTCTTTAGACATTGAAGTATTTTGAACTTAAAGATGTCTTTTGATTTCCCAAACGCTACCCAACCGAACTGAATTATTCATGTAACTCCTTTATCTAAGTTGCATCTATCTAATTGGATAGTTTTTCAAGAGCGGGCGTATTCGTCCACAACTTCGGTTATAGAGTTACCATTTACTCATTTACTATTGGAGTGGATGCAACATGCACATTCTATAACTTTTGTCTTGTATCCGTGTTCATTGGCACACTTCTTGAGGAACTCTACCGAGGTCTCTGAGTATGAGGCCGAAATCATTCATCGTTTCCTACGTCATAACTACATCATCAGCAGATCGAAGGTGAATTATACATTCGCCTTCAATATTGGTGTCGTATCCTTTCCAACTTAAAATATTTAAAGCATATTCCGATGGTATAGTGAACAGTGTTGGAGTTATAACATCTTCCTCTCTCGCACCTCTTTCCAGTTGTGTTCATTCTGTGCTTTCATTCTCACCTCCAAATTACACAGTAGCGTCGTGCTAAAATTAGCGGCGATAGTCAAAGCAGCAATGCTGGAGATAATGTAGCATGGCCTACGTTTCGAAACATTCAAAAACTCTTTCATAGCCCACATACGCTAAGCGTAGCTGGTCGATTATATTCTTCTAACTTTTATTATAGTTTACCGAAGCATGTGGATGTGATCTACGGTACTAAAATCTTTTTGGAAACTGTCTTAGCGGAAATTATAATGCTTTAACTTCGTTTAATGCTTTAAACGACATATTTACTTATCATATCGAGTATCTCTATAATCGTTAACCTACGCTTAGTTACGTAAATTACGTTTAGATTAATTTGTCAGGTCTGGGAAATATAGCGAATGTTTAAGTTTAAGCGATACATCGAAACTGTTTCATAAGGTCTCTGAACAATAATAGTAATAACATTTGATTGTTATTAAGAAAAGATTAAAAAATGGGCGAAATCGAACTCCCGCATCGAACTCCCGCACGAAGGGTTCCATACCACTGCCCAATATAATTCTGAAAAAAAAAATTTGGTTGCCTGTAAAGTCGGTATACGGGCGAAAGTTTTACGTGACAACGACTTTGAATGGTAAAATCATTTTAATGTGAATATTCATTCGTATAGTAGGAAGAAGGATGAAATAATAGTAACAATTTAAAACATTTATTTATACAAAGAATTATATTTAAAACATTAATTTATACAAAGAATCTCGCACTGAATTTCATATTAACAAAATTTTATTTTTACCTTTACACATACATACGTATTTATATACAAATATACATACAATAACTTGCAATACATTTGCAAACTATGCACTAATTCTCTAGTGCTGCGCGCGACCGATCATAGTTGAGTGGGAGAGAGACAAAGGCATTCGAGCGGGCCTCTCTCTCGTTCGGTGACTCATCGTTACGTTACCGAGCGTTACACTTTTCAAAGTGACTCCCATGCAACCTAATTTAAGACGTTGTCACGTCAAAAATGCGTTTTTTTCATTCTTTTTTGGTCCGACTATGGTTTTTATTACTTATTGTTATATATTAGATTATGTATCATAATCACACTAAGTTTCCGCCAATATATGTTACGGTTTATACGACAGAATCAACATAAAAAATAAAGTTAAAAAAAATTATTGTGTTAGGATCCCTTTAAATTTTTATTACTCATTACAATATTTTCCATAATGACAAGTATTCTGTAAAATTTAAGCTGGCTAGCTAGTGTCGTTCAAAATATTAATCTATTTTAGGTAGGACAGGCAGACTGACAGAAGGCGTAGATTTAGTATTAAGCTTCGGTAGGGAACCCTAAAAATTTATTAAAGTAATTTATACTTTCTCAGAAGTGCTTTGCAGACCACAGAAACAGAAGTGTTTTTCCATTTTAAGGTGGCCTGAAATTAATTTCTATTCACAACCCATTCGTGATTACTAATTTTCTAGCGAAATTCTCATTCGCATTTAGCCACTAGTATTATCCAGGTGCCTATCTAATCCAATAATAATAACCTATAGTATTATATTAAAAACTCGCTATATTTCATATAATATAATCAATTGTTATCAAAGACAATTGACCTACATTTCGAAATTGATCTGATTGACACACTCAATCAAGTATGTGGGAGTAGCATAATTACATTAACGGGTTTGCCAAGTAATTACTGTAGTAGAAATAGCAGGCTCAATTATTACGTAAAACTATATAAAAACAAAGGAAATTATTATCGTCAATAAGATTTAAAAGAATGCTCTTAAAATTTAAACGATGGCTTCTGATTTATTTTGAAATGTTTTCAATGAGTAATACTCGATTATGTACTTATGAGTTTTTTTCTGTTTTTGTAACAACTCACACACTGGCTCACTTCAAATCTGTTCTCTTACAAAAGATTTAATCCCTTCAAGAATCCCTTGCTCGCTGTTTATGCTGCTCCATGGAACTTTTTATTAAAACTGGTCCAATAATTTCTAGGCAGAATCTTGTGTAGAACTTACATCACATTTGCATACTTTAAGAGGAATGCTAAAAACGTCGATTCCTAAAACTGATTCATGGCCCACTAGTAAATAATATTTCTTGCGGGCGTATAAATTGAATAAATACCAATATTGAGTTTTCATTAAAGCACGAAGGTGCGTAGTTACAGTAAAGAAAAAAAAATTTGGTTGCCTGTAAAGTCGGTATACGGGCGAAAGTTTTACGTGACAACGACTTTGAATGGTAAAATCATTTTAATGTGAATATTCATTCGTATAGTAGGAAGAAGGATGAAATAATAGTAACAATTTAAAACATTTATTTATACAAAGAATTATATTTAAAACATTAATTTATACAAAGAATCTCGCACTGAATTTCATATTAACAAAATTTTATTTTTACCTTTACACATACATACGTATTTATATACAAATATACATACAATAACTTGCAATACATTTGCAAGCTATGCACTAATTCTCTAGTGCTGCGCGCGCAGACCGATCATAGTTGAGTGGGAGAGAGACAAGGCATTCGGCGGCTCCTCTCTCGTTCGGTGACTCATCGTTACGTTACCGAGCGTTACACTTTTCAAAGTGACTCCCAGCCGCAACCTAATTTAAGACGTTGTCACGTCAAAAAAAAGAATTAACAATCCAACCCAACTGGAATATCTCTTCACAATAACGAAATGGATTTCAATAAGGTAGGAATTCTTAAACTGTATCCTTTCAGTGGCTGAAAATATTTTATATTCAATGAATGTTCCGCTCGAATAAAGATCGTAATCATGATAATTCCGGCCGCCTGTGAGCGGGCGGCCGCTCGCCGACGGGGACTCCGTGTTTCAAATAAGTCCCCGTCTTGAGTTTCGACATTCATTTCGGTTTTATTGACTTTCTTTCAATGTGGATCATTTGTAAATTGCACGATTCTAGATTGAATTTTTGATGAAAATCTTCGTTTACTACAATAATTTCTATTTCCAGGAATTTAATACAACCAATAAACTTTTAAACAGCTACCGTTCTCGGATAAAAATATTTTAGGGATTGTAATTGAAATTTTATTTTACACTAAAGGCACAAGTACCCTTTTAGTATCTAGATAAAAAATATCTAGATACCTTCTACTTCAAATTCATTTTTGGCTTAGCTTGTCACGCCTACTTCAAAAGAATGATGTAAATCATAGTTATTCTCGCCTTGTCGGCTAATTAAAATTATTATAATCACTTAGCAATCTCAGAATTTTCATTTTATCTTCGTATTAAAATCAAATTATCTAACTGAGTTTTTCTAAATTGACTTGCTACATTACTACGTAAATACTAACAGTTGCTGGCGGCTTCGTCCGCGTAGACAAATATTAATGTATATCCGATTTTGGTTCAAATAATTATCTTAATTGTAATCCGGCTCCTGTCTCTACCTCAATACTAGTTCCAGTTTTCCCTCTCGACCCGCCTCGATCCCGATACGGATGATATTACCGTACGTGTTCCCATTTTTAATCATCCGATGACGCACTCCATCGCTGTTTTCATGTAAGACATTGATATATTCCCGATATTTTATCAAATCTATTTTTATTATTCTAGATAGGTAAAATAACACGAAGACAAAGTAACAAATGTCAAACACTTTTTAAAACGATTTCATGAACTTATGTTACCTTGTATAATGCATTTTCTTAAAGCACTTAGAAAACAGCTTAAAACACTTATTGTCTTTAATCTTAAGACTTTTTCTCATATATTGCTTATTTTAAATAAAAATAAAAACAATGAAAATGTTTTTGTTTTGTCTGGGCATCATGTAAAAAACTACTGTACGTCTTCGTGTAAAACTTTGACCATTCGACGCGCAATAGTTTGTAGATGGTTATGGGTTATCTAGATAAATAGATATAAATGCTCTAAAGATGTTCGGGATGTAACCCGTCAGATTGAAATTGAAGCGAGTATATTAATATTCCTTATTTTCAAATACAAAAGTATTAAAAGTACTAAATGACATTGTGTTTAACTCATGGAAATAAAATATAATCAACTATTTTTGGCATCTTTGTAAAGCTTGAAATGACTCGAAGTGAAAAATGAAAGAATGGGACAATTACAGAAAATTTTGAATTAAAAATAAAAACGTACATTTGTTTATCTATGTACATATTAGAAACTAAAACAAGATCCTTTGGGTGATTATTAGGAAAATCGTGCATAGATAGACAGGTGTCACGGGTTTATTTTGTTTTATGTAATGTCTTTATCTGGACTATTGACTATTATTTACTACTATTATTGACTATTGACTATGGACTATTATCGACAAAGGAGTTTTAAAAGCATAGTAAAAGCGTAATAGTTTAAAGCAGTTTGATGGTGATCCGTATGGGTCAGATTTAATGTAGATTATATCAAATTGTTCGTACAGACATGAAGTAACAGTTTCTGCTGTTGAATGTCGTCCAGTGAGTGAGAGTTTCGGTGACCCATTCCCCTTCCATCACCCTACAACCTCCTTTTATCAGCCCCTCTCTTTTGCCATTATGAAATTAAATACGCGAAGAAATATTTTTTTTATTTAAGAAAACATGTGAGATATCGACATAATGTAATAGCATATAACTAAAGCAGACTGTGGACATACTATTAATTTTTATGTATTCACAATAAACTTTAGAATGTGGTATTGTAAAAACTTACTCTTACTTCTTAATTAAAAGAAATAATGCTCCACTTGCGTTTTTCGATATTTAGAGCTTAAGTACAATATAATAGTTTTTAGAAAAATGCTGTTACCAATATTTTTTTCAACTGCTTCCAAATTCGAATACCGCACTTAATTGACAAGACGAATGAATGAACAATTATCAAGATTAAATTCTATTCGATGATTCCCTAATTCGCTTCATTCGTAGCCAATCGGCGCCGCCGGCGCGACGGTCTTCCGCGCGCCGGCGGCGGGCGAAGCCTAATATCATTAGGGCCCCTTGTGTTTGCGTCAATTTTCTGCACAACACCCCCAAGGGCGCCGCGGTCTTCGGGCCTCTATTTGCATACCTCGGGAAGTTAATCAAGCCCATGCCGAAGGACTACTCGATTTTTTTCCCGCGAAAAAAATAATGATTTGTTTACTCGTCGGGCACCGAGCGAACAGGGGTTTTTAATTTTTTTTTTGTCGTCATCGCGACGACTTGCTTCGACTTTCCACTCTCGCGCTTGATTAATGATGCGAAGTTCGTTCATATTTTAATACGCAAATGAAGCTCGCGAGGGTGCGCTTAGTGCGTTGGGGAGATGGCGAGACGAAGTCTTTTTTTGTCTCTATAAGACTCTCAAAGAAAAAGTGATTAACGTTACTTGTTTAAATTTAGATGAATTCTATGTTAAATCACTTGTGTCATTTATTAAAATAGGAAGTTGAAGTCGAAGAGTGTGAAATCGTAATTCAGTGATGAACATTTAGTGTATTCTGTTGACTTTTCAACTAATACAGTTTTGTAATATTTTCGTCAGGATTACTAAATTTTTCCAAAATTATGTAGTAAGTTTCATTTTACTATCATGTATGTAGTAATATAACGAATATAATAAAAGAAAAAGAATATTATTTCGAATCGTGGTGAAACGAAAGAGTTTTTTCTAGAAAACTACAATTTAATGATGCATAAAATTATAATTTTAATCAATAGAGCAACTTCAAATATTTGAGTTAAATGTTTAAAGTGTACCTAACAGAGAAAGGCTTTGAAAGTTTTTGTTATAGTTATGAATTATTAGAAGAATTTAAAAAATTGTATCGTCTACATTATTTGGAAAATGATTTTAGTATTTGGGGGAAAAAATTAATAACTAAACATATTTATCAATATTTTGTAAGCAAATAACTTTTTTTATTTAAAGATATGACATAACAATTTTCTCTGAATTGTAACGAGCAGCATTTAACTTAAAAGTAAACGAGTACTGTTTATGACTATGAATATCTTATTGTTTTTTTTTATTACCAGCTGTCATTGGTAGCTGCGCTGAGCGTTATGGGTTAAAAAAGTAAATTAAAAATTCAATGAATAACCCAAAAGAATCCATGAACGATACTGCGTCGAATATTCTAAGTGCGACACCGATACATTTAGTACTTTTTAATTAAGGCTCGGATGAAAACAAGCTCTTTTGGTTTTATACATATTTATATATTATTGCAATGGTTGTTGCGGTTTGGCCATCTGGACAGGATGAATGAAAGTATACAGACAAAAGAAATCTACAGAGCGAATGTGTGTAATGGAAAGGTCGGCAAGGGCCTCCCTAGAAAATCAAATGCAGAGCATATTGTTGGCATATTAAAAAAGGGCCAAATTTTCAGCACCCTATACTGACGAGCTTGCAAGAAGAGGTTAATGAATGACAGTGAAGTAAGAGAAATATACAAAGGCCATGTGAAAATCTGTAGCCTACTGTTCTGGGAAATAGAGGTGTATTTAAAAAAAAAATAATAAAAAAGTTATTGCAATTGTAATTACGTCTAATTTTGGTGAGGAATATGTTTAACCTTTCAACTTAATTTCGCAATTGCTCTCACAACATGAAAGGTGACAACAGCGTTAAAACGAATCGCTGATTAAAGCAAACTAAAATAGCTTCCGCGCGCAATGCGACAGAGGTTATTTACTTTAACGCGAGATAGTAGAGAATGAACTAGCCAGGGTTCACGCGCTGTTACGCCTGCCGGCACTTAAAGCGTTTTTGTACCTGAAATCCGATGCTAGAAAGTAGTTGGAACAACTATATTAGTGATGAAACATGGACTTAATGTAACATATGAATGATTAGTTAAATTACTCATTAGGAGGTGCAATATAACGATGTAATCCTTGTTTTTTGTTCTTCTGTGTGATATATTGCAATAATGAGCTAGAGTTAATTTCTAAATATTGAATGGGGAGCTACAGAATAAACAAAACAAGCTGTAAACATATTGTTCAATCCGAATTTGACCCCTGATTTTTCGTTGAATTTGAACCTCTGACGTACAAGCGCAAGTGCTCCACTTTTCTTCTAGAACTTTTCCTCAAGAAGAACGAGCAAATCAGATAAAGCTAATCTTATCTAGATCTAAAGATCTAAATCTTTATAAAGATATATAATCTTTTCTAGTTTTATTATGCATAGCTTAATTAATTACCAAACCCATTGACAATTAATTAATTTATTCATTATATTAACACGAATTTTATATTGACACACTATCTTGTGTGACTATCATGTACTGAGATATCATTTTACATAGAGATTATATAACGCCTTTGGGGATATCTATAAAAAAAAATATATAGAGAGGAGGTTATTTTGTAATCTTTGACGTATTTTTTTGTTTTAAGTAGTATCTGTAATAAAATACTCCTGTAAATGACAATATAAAGGAGTAAGCCGTGAAATTGACTATTTTACAGTTCGCTACAAGTATATAGTTACTAGCTTATAGACCTATTTTGTTTTCAATCTAGCGACGCAAGCCATTTTCTTGAACATCATAAAATGTAGGATATAGTTATTTATAGTCAATAATGTTCTGAATAAAATTAGATTTCAAAATCTGGAGCTCGCCTAAAGATTGATAAACTCTTGATAGAAAATTTGGGATGTCTCCGAAGAACACGAAAATTTAAAAGAGGAATTAATAAAGCTCATTATAACCATTTCATTTAAAAGCTGTGCAAAATTATTTTTAAAACCTTAATATTTTACTAACATACTTACTTAATTACAATAAAATGGGTTATCGATATATCCAAATCGGTTAGATAATCCTTACAAGTCTCAAAGGTTTTAATGTATGTATAAAATAACGGTTTCAAACGACTTGATTAAAAGATTGTTCCAACATTAATTACAATTAAACGAATTTATTTAAAACGACTCGCACTGAATTTCATAGCAAAATTTTATTTTACCTTTAACAGCATTATTATATACCGACATAACTTGATCCAAGCTAAACAAGAGTGCCAACTCATATTGAGTGGGAGAAGACGTATCGGGCTCTCGTTCGGCGTTACGTTACGAGCGTTATTTTCAAAGGGTAATTAAACGTTGGCAATAACTTAATATTTTGAGTTATCCGCTTTGGGAAAATCTCCAATTCACATGATAAACAGATTCCAAAAAAGGTCCTCCAGATTAAATATAAACAATTAAGCTTGGGAGATATCAATTCCAAAATTCAGCAGCTTTTAATGCCTCAGAGAGAATAGTTAAGTGGTTTATTTTAACAGCAATTTGGGATTATAATACATCTTATGAGAGTATCTTGGATCGTATCAAGTTAGGTCAAACGAGTGAAACCTATTAGTGCTAAGAACCACGTAATCTTATTAAGTAGCGAGCTCATTAAGAAACTAATTTATGTTTCGAGGTACTTTAGTAAGTAATATAGTTATAGAAACTTAGTGGTTTTCTTTGTACTGCTGTTTATGTTCCAAATACAGTACATAAACTAAAATTCATACATTTTAGGCCAATCTCCTATTTTAGAAGATAATAGACGTTTTTGTATAATTCTATCATAATCTGTCTATCCGCTTCGGAGATTAATCCAAATAAAAAAATAAACATACATATTTTCGAAATACAATTATAGCCTACTAACTGTATTCTAAATATCATCAATATGTCATGTCGTAACTCAGTTATAAAAGTATATATAGACCAACAGACAGGCAGAATGATAAACATCATGACAGGAATAGATATGACAAAATAATTTTCGAAAAATATCGTATATACAGACAAACCCTACAGATTTATATTCTAGTATACATTGGTCTTACTGCAATAAATGAAAGATGTAACATAGCTGGAAGCTTTTTATTCTAAAGGGACGGAACACAAGTGAATGGGAAGTTGGAGAAGCATATTCTTTTATATGTGCCGAGGAACATCATTAATAAAACAAACCACATTGTTCAAAGGTACGGCGACGTAAGTTGAAAGGTTGTCATTTTCAGGCAGTTTTTTACGCCTGGCCTTTCTAAGCTAATCTGCTGTTAATGTTTATTTTAAATTAAGCGTTAACTAATTATTATTTTAATCAAAGACGAAAATAAAATCTCATTAAATATTGTAACGGTATCATTGCTTACATAGAACTAAATTAGAATAGACCAAGCCATAATTGATTTTCGGACAAGCGTAAGTAATGTTACATTTTTAATAAAAAAAAAGACAAATGTTTAAATGAAACGAAAACCCGACTAAACATTCAAAATACTAACTAAGAAGTGAAAAACATTTCACACTTCTTACTTTTTATTAATTAAATACATTCTATAATTATTTCAAGTATTTAGCGTATTTTAGAGTGTTGATATATCAAATTACTAATAAAAATAGTGTTTATATATTGTTGTCATCAAATACGTTTGGAGAAAAATATTTTTTTTTGAAACCCCCAATTTGACAATAAAATTACGATATTTTGGTTTTCATAATTTTGACAAACTTTATTTCACTATCACAATCGAGACGAATTTAATGACATCTTACATGTTCAAATTCCGTCAAACGCATTAGGGTGTAGAGCGTGCTGATAAACAGAAATACATACCCATATAATATATTAGTCCTCTCGAACTTTTGCCCATGCTTTTGGTACAATAAATATACTCGTGTTGCTGTGAGCTGATGACTTACAACTTTATCTTTCCTGTCTCCCTGATAATGTAAAATCTGCAGTAGACAGAATTAATGATGATTTAGATATAATTTCGGCCTGATCTAGCAGAAATCATTTTATATTAAACCCTAGTAAGTCCAGTTCATTCTTCTACGTTCGAATCAACAAATAAATAAAATAAAATCCCGATCACCAACGATTATGCTAAATGGCGAACCAGTTTACTGTGTGTCGTAAGCATGTAATATGGGGTTGGTGATGGTGTCTGATTTAAGATTCGAGAAACATATTCATAAAGTGGTGCGAAACTGTTTCCAGCTCCTAGAGGTTTTAGGAGACGAGTTTTATTCGAAGGGTTCTTCGAATAAAACTCGTCGAAGCTCTTATTCTATGGAAACTTATCTCAAGCAGATAATGACCTAGATATAATGACCTAGACTATTATTTAAGACAAAAATGTTAATATGGCATGTACAAGAAGCGTATGCTCAATTTCGTTTTGAAATAGCACCCAAATCTCACGTATCACCTTTTATTAATCGATCACATATTTTAAGTATGTCTGCTAAAAGATCTGTCGATTTTCCCCCTCTTCTCTTTGGCATTATTAAGACTTGTAAGCCTTTCTATCTATACAAAGAACTTACATTTTCTTCTCAAAACCGTCTCGCTCAACTTATCATCCCTCTACATAAAACCTCTGCGATTAAGGAAAGTTTCGAATAAACTGCTGCGAAAATTTGGAATAATATTCCTACTCTTTAGCGTAATTTATCGAGTATAAGCAATTTTCGAATAAAATAAAAGAATATTTTTTCAACACTCGGTTAAGCGGCGAAAGTAATGGTATTAGTTATTTATAAACGTTTCGATAATGAGGCTGTATTATAAGCAATATTTGCAATCACTAATTCAATGCTATCGTTCCTGTTTATCAATTATTAATAACTTTTTCCTATTATTTGAGTTTAGGTTACTCTTTATATTTTTTATTGTTTTAAATTGTGTTAAATACTATATTTAGTGTAAGAAACCGCGCAAATGCTAACCGGCCCCAGCTGAAAATTAGCGCCACAGCCCCAGCGGCGGTATTGTGCTGAGCTGCAACTGATTCGGCATTGAATCAATTAACCATGTGACTGTGTATTTTTTACTCCCACACTGTTCTCGTGCCGAATAAAAAACATTCTTTCTTTTTTTCTATAATTAAATTAATACCTTACCCTCCCTTTTTTCGGAAGTCGGGTGATAAATCATATCAAATACAGGTCGATATTTATTTTAATGGTCCTTGACGTAATAAAATCCCCAAATTTAGTTCTACGAAACTGAGATGTAATTTGGGAATAATCACTGACGATTTTGATAAGTCCAAAACCATCATAATCAGGCGAATAAACGTAATTAAACGTGATATATAGTATTGCCATTATATGATATAATTAAAACAAGAGCTGATAAAACTAGTTCTATAATTTTCATTTTTGTCATCCTCAGTTTCTGTAATAGAAGTGACGCACAAAAAAGTAGATGGCCAACGTTAATCCTTTTGTATGTCAAAATTATCATCTCTTATTTGCCATTCGCATGTTAACGAAGCGATGGTGGGCAAGTGGTTAAAAATATAAGCTTCAGACCGCAAGGTACTGGATTCGATCCTGACCACGGGCGATTCGACTAATGAGTTTCGATTTAAGTCGAATTAAAAGCACTCGCCTCGTGCCTCTGGGAGCACGTTAAGCCGTCAGTCCCAGACGCAGTCACCACACTGGCGACTGCAGTCGTTAGCACCCTCCGTCTTTCAATCTATACTTATAATAAAATTGTAAGAAAAACGAGTCTGCATATAAAAAATATTTTATGAAAATCGTGCTGATGGTGTAGAAGGTCGTCTATTTGGAATAAAAATCATCGATTTACGGAATTGTTGTTTTCCTGTCTGTCTATTTGTCTGAATACGTATCGCGGTAAAACGAATGCAGAAGTCTGATAAAATTTGGTGTAGACGTACTTTGTGTTAATATATAGGATACTGTTGTCCCGTGAAAAATATTTCATTTTCAAGGGAAAGTAGAGAAAAAAGAGAAAATTAACAATTTTGCAGATACAGCTTTCATTATCTTTTAAACGGGAACTTTTTAAAGCAATGTGTAAAGGAATATGCAATAATAGAATTTTATACGAAAAGGTTGCCAATAGTCTAAAACAAACCACAAGCACTAAATAAATTCTCATTACGTCAAATATATGAGGCTGGCCGGTGTTAAGTATCACTTTACACCCAAAATTGACTGTCGCTACCCGAATCAGCAACACCGAAAATTGATAGCCCTATAACGGCGGAGTGCTAGTCCTGAGATAGAATTGTTGTCTCAGGTCTATATTAGCAACTCACTGCAGACATATAGATACCCTTCCACGATTTATATCGGATCAGGTACTTTGAGCTGAACGGCCGTTTGTAGCCAGGGCGGCGCCAAAGTTAGGGACCAATCGTTTGACGTGCTCTCCGAAGGGTACAGCAAGTGATATAATATGATTAAAGTCATGAATTCATTCGTGACTTTCCTCTGGTCCGAGTACTAATCCAGTAGTATTTGATTTAAAAGTAACGCACTGCCTATTTGGCTATTACTGCCGAATAATATTATTGAATTATTACTAAAATTAAAAATGTCTTAAAAAAACCAGCGTAAAAGCCTTTCATTGAAACGCTTCATAATGAATCCGTCCCATAAAATAGAAGAATATTTTTATGTTCTACAAATAATATAGTTATCTACGTTATGAACTAAAACAGGAATTAATCATTACTGGATTTTAAAGCAGTAACAAGAAAAATATGCAATACAAGCTGAAGTTTTTTTACATATCCGTACAGTTTTATAGAGAAAAGAAATCTATAGAGCAGATATGTGTTATAATATAATCGACAATACATGCCTTCAAAAGAAACAGACAGACAAAATTACGTAAGTACACGTAAGAGAAGCATCAAATTTTAAGCACACAGCCGACAAAAATGTGCGATTTACTTGATATTCAATTATTTAATGTTATTAAACTAATAGACAAAATTAAGATCGTACCAAATGGTTTTCGGAAATAAGCGTCAGACTGTTTATAGTCTGTGTTACGTTTAATAATTATAGCATTACTAGTTTGAATGGGAATTGTCATCTGGATAAAATGTATACGGGTGATATCGTAAGGAAATCCATCGAAAAAGGTTCATGAGAATCTTCGAGGGCATAATATGAAGTCCCAAACATTAATTGGATCAATGCCGGTACAATGGCCTCTTATCCTTTTTTAGGGATGGCTCGTACTCTACAATCGGACATTCTATGAGTTGTACAAATAAGGTAGTTTACAAACGAACATAATAAGAAAAACCTCTAATTCAAATAATAAGAGCCATGTATTCGAAAATGTTTTGTAATCTTTGTATACGACATAATTAATTCGGTATAAAAGCTTTTCAGTTCTTCAACATAACATCATACAACATCGGTAGGTAGGTATGGCGGAAAGCTTTCGTTTCTTTGTTGCCCGAAGTAAATAGACGCAAAGAAAAAATAATGTACAACGGAAAATAACAAGTGAACGCGGTCCAGGTCAATGCAAGGGAAAACTTAGGTAAATATAAATAATACATGTAAGCATATTGACAAGCCGGCGAGGCCCGGGCCCGGAGCCCTTCAACACAATAAATCCTGAAAAGCCATTAGGACGAGGCAAATATTCAAGAACCGTCCAATAAGAAAATATTATCGGAGGGAAAAATCGTTCCTGTGAGTTCACCTTGCCCCGGCCGTAAATCGAGAGCATCGTAAACGTCCTCCGCGATACTAAATGTGTTTTCGATTGCACAAGATTGTAGATTAAGAGGATTACCGGGGGCCCTCTTCATTGCTATAAACAGAAGATTCTCGCTTAGGGAAAATAGGGGGATGGCTCTCATTATCATCTGGGCGGGCGGATGGCAAGAATATCCACCGGAGCGACCCCGGCCTAGAAATTGGTGTTTAAATGGAACTGCCTCGGGGCCGGCGGCGTGTCTTTCCCTGGTATAATTGTATCCGCTGTCGGCAACCACTTCCAGATATTATGTCATCTGTTTATAACGGCGAAGCCTTCGTGGCATTTTTAAGGTTTTTTATTTTTACTATTTTTTCCTTTTCTTAGATTACCATTTTTTAATTTAGATTTTTACTGTCACCTTTACTTTTATAACCTTAAGTGATTTAATGTGTTAGTATATAATGACTCCAATACACGATTTTAAAAAGTTTTAGGTGTGCTTATTCCATACTTTTATTAATGCTGGGAATTGTTTATGCAAAAACTAAAAAGTGATAACCTAACAATTTAATAATAATATAAATTATTTATTCATATTTTTATTAAATTTGAATGATAGGAGTGCAAAAATAAATTTAGCGTCCAGTTTTGTCCTTTCATTTATTGTTAAGTATTTTTTTTTTGTGACTTAGTTAATGTTGTAAAATTATGTAGTAAAATAGCACGGTTGTCTTAATTTCTAATTGTTACTTTTTTAGTAAAAAAAAACGTGATTTATTATATACTTTAATAGAAATTTAATAAGTAAACAAATTGTTTTAAAAAAATACACTGAAGAAATCTTTCAATTGAAATAATGGTGCATGCACCATCATTCTTTATCATATCAGTTAAAAGAACTTGAAAACTTAATTATAGACTGTCTCAAATTATCTTGAAATAGTGGAACGACATATATACACAATAAAATAGATCTGTACACAATTGTTACTGCATTTACCGTGAAAGTATCCTCAGTTTTACGGAACGAAGGTTCCGTAAAACTGAGGATACATCAGGAGGCGACATCAGGGTGATAAATGGCAAAAATTGTGCATAACACAAAAAACGTTAAATATACTCGCTGTTTGCAGAGAGAGAGAAAAGCGTTCTCAGCCTTCCAAAATGGACGTAACATCAATATTACGTTTTTTTTTTATTTTGTTATCGATATGTTTATACATAAAACATTGTAAATTAAATAAAGCAACATACATTTTTTTAAATTTGATCAACTTTTATAAATAATATTTGTGCAATAGAGTGAGTAATTTAGTTTGTATAACGTGTAGCAGAAGTATTTATATTGAATGAGATACGAACAAATAACGTATTTAGAAAATTTGAAATTCACTGTAGTGTAATATCAAGTTATTACTCACAAAGCAATGGCTTAATCATTACAAAGAAAACTAGAATATACAATTTTCTTTAATGAAAATATTAGAATGATTTTTGAAATTTATAGTATAAAACAAAGGGACAATACGGTTTTTCTATAACAGAATTTTGCACTAAAAGCAAAAAAGATTTTTGTTCACTATGAAATGTATTATTATCTCTCTTAAATCTCTCATTCAATAAAAAAATATTTTACTTTCATTTCAGAAATTTAGAAAAGAGATGAATCAATACATTCCTTCAGTAAATATATTTATATAGATTCCCAAACGTTGTTTGGAACATTGAACAATTATACCAAATACATATTTATTTTGTATTTACACACCCTTGTTTACTTTATCGTAAAGACGATAATATCTACAAACATCAGTCTTGGTGTGATTAGAGTTCATAGTAAAATAAGAAAATAATCATGATGAAAACCAGCGAAATGCGAACCAGGCTAAAGATTCCAAAGTAAGAAATAAGTTTTTTGTCGTAAATACATAACACATCTATAAAAACATACGTACATATTATGTTGCTATATGAGAGGCTTGCGCTCGAGTCCGGGCCTCATTTGATCAGTTATTTTATTTGTAACCTACTAGCTTCTGCACGCGGCTCCGCCCACGTAAACATAAGATGAATTCATTATTCTCGTAAATCGCTCCGTTACGAAATCAAAGACCCGACCGCTATTCCGCTTTCGATTCTGACTTCGGTTTTGACATAAGGAGATTCGGATTCCATTGTTGATTCAGCTCCCGTTTCAAACTTCGATCTCAGCACTGCCTCTCCTTCCGATTCCGGCCACACTTTTGATTCTAATTCTAATCCCACACTCGATTTTGACTTTGGTCTCATTCTCGATTTCATTCGACTCCATTTCACGTCCTGGGTGCGATTTCGATTCTGCTATCGATTAAGGTTCTGATTTGGACAAAGACGTAACAAATGTTAGTAGTATCGAAATATGATTTGGGCTATATCACTTGAGAATAGTGTAGCCTTCTACGAATGAAAGAAATTTTAGAATCTTTACTGGTAAAAATATAAAATGTAGCAAAGTTCTTTTTTTCGAAAGTTTCTCATTTGCGCGATAGCATTTGTAGAGTTTCATAGTAACCAAATAAATGGTTTAAGTATCCAAAAAAATATATACTCAATACACATAGCAGTTTCAGTTTTCCGAAAAACATCTTACCCTTTATTTCACACTAAAGATTCACCAATAGATTCAATTATTTCGTTTTTTCATATAAAAAATTCAACCTCTCTTGCACCCCTTTTAGGGTTATTTTTAAGAACGATGCATGTCATTACTTTTTATTAGTAATGATTAGTTAAAATATAAATTTTGACATAAATAGCTTCAACTGTTTCGATTTTTACGTTCACCATTTCATCCCCTAATTTACCACCTTCGGGGTTAATTTACGACAAAAAAATTGAAGGTATTTATTTCTTTATTTCTATCAGTAACTAAAATATTAAGTTTGGCGTCTATAGCTGGAACGGTTTTTATTTTGTACACACAGTATTTTATCCTTTTCACCTCCTTAGGGGTGGAATTTTTAAAAATCCTTTTTTTAGTGCTCGCCTACGTTATAACATAAATCTGTTACAATATTTCAAATCTCTAGAACCAGCAGTTTGGTTCAGTATCAAAGCTACGTCCTCTCTCATTTTAGCCGATACGGATGTCATTGTACCCGCGCTGTCTCATCCGGAGAGAAATTAATTATCACCATGAATTATCATTGAAGGTCGTTCATTGCATTCAAATATAAGCGTGATAGGATAATAAAAAAGGAAAAGAGGGGTTTTTTGACGAAGGAGTATTTTAAAAGACAAAAAGAGTATTCTGCTTTAAAGTTCTTACTTCTAACGGAGACTTAACTTTTAGAGAGTTTTCAAAATTGCTTGATAACTAACAGAATATTATTTGAAGCATAGTATGATGTTCAATCTTCGTATGGAAATTAGAAATTGTTGTGATAATTATTCGTCTCCGAAAAATAGTCAATATTTAACGTGCTTCCTTGTGATGGTATCAGATTAATTTCTTAGCACGAAATACCCAGAGAAATGATTAGCTTGTAAATACTGCTATCCTATTCAAATTCAATGCTAACATAACATATTAGCGTGCTGTCAATGTCTCTAATGCGCATATGAATATTGTTAATTTGGAACACGCGCCGCGGAATATGCCAACTTGAAGCCGAGCGCCAACACGAACGAGCGTTCGAGCGAATTGCTACGCCCTTATTAAATCGTATACATCATGGTATACAACACAACGTTATAATTTGATTTCAAGAGAACACGTGTAGTAGAAGCCATTACTGGAGAAGGTGTTAAGTTTGCACGTTTATACCCAGCTTTAAATTACAATTACACTTGACCACGTTGTAAAAATATTATATTACGAAAATATAAATTCGACTGCTGTTAAATAATAACAAAATTAAATTTTCTTTGACATTACAAGTATTCTTATTTCGAGTAATCGCAGAATTTTCATAATATCTCTTCTGAGGTATAACCTTTTCACGACCATTTTATCTCGGACTAGCTGCGCCCTCGGCTCTGCTTTCGTGGACTACATACTTATTGTTTAATTTTTTTCATAAATAAAGTTCAATTTTACTTAGATATGATAATTATGAGAAAAATATTTTTAATTTCAACATACTTTTAGATATTTCAAGTATTCCGTGTATTTTTTTTTGTTTTTGAAATTGAAAAAAAGTATATCTTGATATAGCAAGGCCTCTTAGTATACATACCTCGTTTTTTTATTGGGCGCAAGTAGGTTATGTTAGTCCTTAGATTCTTTTTAAGATCTACAATTATATAACCCCTTAATTGATATATATATATATATACAATAAAATGGTTTATTTAGTGTAAGCTATTTAAGTATGGAAAAGCCTTTTTTCGAACTTGTTTCACCATAACCGTCACTGTTTATTTCGGTAATTGTATGTAACAAAATAGTTTCTACAATTGAATATGATTTTATTCATAATTCCATATTTTGTTTTTTCGCAAAACCCTATTTCATTTTCTAAAATGGAAACTGCCTGAGTTACTCTTTAAAATATCAGCTACCTGCTAATAAGCGGGGAAAAAACAGAGAGACAAAAATTTAAAAAAATGTTTATTTGTCATAAGTACCGTATAATAAATACGGTACAACATATCCGATTATTTAAAAAAAAAACTGTCATTTTGACGTAACAAACAGGTACATCAATTTTATTTATTTGTATAGATGTAGGTGCTCGGATCTCAACTCCTCCACTCCGGTCCAACGTGAGTCGGAGATTACCATTTATATATTTTCATATTAGGTGTCTGAATGCAGATTTTAGATAATGAACACTTCAAAAAAATCCTGTGTTGAAACTCGGAAATTGGATTCTCGGAAAACTCGTAACAGACTCATTATTCCAACTTTTTTAAAGAATGAGAGTAATTATGACGGATTGGATTTTGCTCGCTCCCGCCAGCCCGTCGTAGATTCAATTCCGATTCTGTCACGATATCGCTGTCTCTGAACCAAATGATACGTCATGCCCTTGTTGCGTCAAGGCACAGGAATATATAAAATGAAGTGGAGGATTCACTGACGTCCTCCGTCGACTTTACGTAGAATCTGTAATATAATTGATGTAATAACATTACGGAACATGTAATGTAATGTAATTTAATGGTCAATGCTAGTACGGCCAGGCACTGATTGAATTTCATTATTTATTGAAAACAATTTGTTGGTTACATTGAAAAATCTGGATTTGAAGTTACAAATTGATTCTCAAAAGGACTTTTAAAAATTCATAATGATGTTGGATATCATTTGTATTTGATTATGGAAAAAGAATGGTTTCGATAGTCCTTTCATAAAATGATTTATCCGATTATGTTACGGACGAAGACATGACAGAGAAATAGTTTAAGTCGTATTTACATTATATGGATTTGTATAGATATAAAACGTTATCGTACTTGAGAATGTAAATATAGGTTAAGCTCACATAGGGATATTAATACATAGTAGGTATGTATGTGAATTATAGGCGACTTGTCCGTAAAGTGCATTAGTACTTTGATTTCGTATTCGTATTAATTAAAGTTCGGCTTGCTGTATGAAAGATAACATAATATAAAAAATACACATAGGTAGACATGCATGATGCAATAACGCAAAATATTGTATCATCCTTGAGTGAGCGAGACTGGTATACGTAACAAGAGTGGGGATAGGCGATACGGGCACCCAGGATAGATTTCAGGCAAGCAATAAATAATAGTTATTGTTATGTGTTTCATGATCTCTGAAATATTGAATGAACATATTCGGTTCATTACATGTCCTGTAGGCTCTCAGTACGTCCTATGACATACTCGATAGATGTATCCGGGCCGTTGGTAGCAGTCGGGATCGTATGGCTGTACGACCCAAAATTAGGAAAGTTAGGCATTTAGGGCATACAGCCAGCTCGCTACCATACACGGAGGATATAAAGGACAAAAGTCGATAGAGATATTTCTCTATCGACTAAGGGAAACGATAAGGGAAAAACGAGATAAGAACAGTTTATGATGTCCGCACGCAACCTGTTTAGGCGTTCTATGTTAATATAGAAACACGGACACGGTCTAGATTTGTGATATTTATTTTAAATAATTGTGTTTTAATATTAATGCCGTAGGATAATCGTATGACTTGTAATTGTATAATATTGAGGAATTCAATAAATAACAATGGGGCAGATGTCCTAGTCTTAAGAACGGTAGAGAGGGTAATGCACTCCCGCCTATATAAGCCGGAACACTGCCGGCTTGCGTTGTCAGTTCGAGTGCAGCGGCCGACGGAAGAACCCTGAAGAAGAAGGAAAGCAGAGCCCACCGAAGAGGATGAAGCCAGTGCAACGA
>BGZK01003254.1:0-28899 GCA_005406025.1 Eumeta japonica
AAAAATATAATATTACAGAGAAAGAAAACAAGATTTTAATACGTTTAAATCAATGATCGGCAAAAATTTCTCAGAAAAATCAATTCAAAGCTTATCTCGCTCAATATTGATCTTAGCGATTCATACCATTGGACCTTTTTATAGGAAATTAAATTACCTACAATTTATCATTTACGTTTTTTTCCATAACTCTTGTCATTTACAAGATGAATGCAAAAGAAACGCGAATTTAATGAAAAATTAGGTTCAGTGGCCCGTACCACCTCGCCGGTGTGAGTTAGGACTTTGCCGCAGTGGCACTTTGTAGAGCGTTCAATTCTGAGAGAAAAACCATCTTCGGTCAAAGCGATCCCATGAAATGTCGTTGAGCTATAGGAATTTAAAGTAAAATTCGATTTTACGTGTTATTTTATTGGAAAATGTTTATACGCCTTGGTCTAGTATTTAATATTAATATTAAGGGCTCAAACTTTCAAGGAATTTTTAGGGTATTTTCACAAAAAGGACGGGACTAAAAAAAGTAAAAAAGAATCACCCTAATGTGCATATGCGAATATCCACGCGAAGATACAAAACATAAGACATATGACCTCAGTGTGAGCAAATATATAGTTAAGTCATATCCAGCCCCACTCCAAACCAGTATACCATTTAACGCCTCGAAGCGTGGAAGCTGCACCGGCGACCGGCCGAGGTCGTGTCGATACGCTTAACTGGCCAGTGGCCATAATTGATTATGTCCGTTAATAAATTAAAATGGAACAATAGGCCCCTGACCCAGACACTGCTGCGGGTGAACAATGCGAGGTATTAGCGATTTTAGGGTCGGCCTAATTCCTTGCTGAATGGCGTCCGGTCGAAGCGATTGCAATTACTCGAATATTTAATAATTATTACGGTATCTTGATTCGTAATAAAAAAAACGTGGAAGGTGTGCGGGTTAATGAAAACTCGTCGAAAGTATGATTATTTAAATACCATATTCGTTGTGATCGAAACTGTGATTTTCGTGACCGCGACTACCGACTTCGTGATGTTTGATATGTTTATATCACTTCTATGAATACATATTTATAGAAAAAGAACGTCATATATAATAATTTTAAATAAATACAAATGAAACATTACAACAACAAAGTCTGTCGATGAAAGGTTGAGATTTCTCAGAAAATGAATTGCATAACGCTGTCTTTGAATGAAATTTATAAATTTCAATTTCATGTCTAATTCGATGAAGTCAGTAAGATCCGGCCCAGGAAGGCCGTGACGTCCATGGCCCCATGGATCCGCCGCTGACCGGAAGTCGACAAGGATGCCGTCAACAATGACGAAGATTCGAGTATAAACTCTATGTCACCGTGTATAGTAATTTCTAGTTTACTATTCACTTTCGCTACTAGATCACATATAAATCGAAAGCTTTTACCTAGTTGCAAAATATTGATATATATATATATACAATTTAATTTGCCTTAAAACAGCTGTACGGTTACAACTAAACCGATATGCGGCTTTTAATACAAATGTGTTGCAATAGGTTGAACTTTGAAGAAGTATACATTGAGAGGTAGCTCTGAAAAAGCTCTATAATTATAGAATATCTTCGAATGGTCCCGTTTGAGTTTAAGGCGCGATAGTGGTGTTAGTTTTAGTGAGGGCCAAACGTAGTAATCTTAAATGCTGATCGAGGGAAAATTGAAGTAAAGGTTGATCGGATTGTCTTTAAAATCATAAATTCGGAGGTGCCCCTCAACGTCAACGACATCGATCACTGCAGCATTTTAATAATAAATACTATATTAAGCATTTATGAATGTCAACGAAACGTAACATGTAAGCATCATCGTATCTAAGTGGATATCTGTGGTCACTGGCTACCCGTCTAAGAAATAGGCGAGAATTTAAGTATGTAACAAACACAAGGAACAATGCGAACTGCAATGCAAAAGGGGTGTATTAAAAGAAAAAAAAATATTAGAAAAAACTGATAGATACAGAAAAATACAAAAGCTTACTTCTTCTTAACCCATAAGGTACTACCGCTGACTATTGTCTCGTCACCAATGTTACTTCTTATTTATCATAGCAATTACAATAATAAACCATTGAGTAACCAAATTAACTAAACAGTTCTGGGGAGTTCAAGATCTTTTTAATCGACAGCAGAATGCGTAACGATTATGCAAATAGTACATTGATTCACCTTTTAAAAGGGCATTTGAAGAGAAAACGAGTTCGTCCATAATTAATTAAAAGTAAAATCTGTCGTCTTTACGGTACGTTCTAGTGACAATAATACCGTCTCATAACATTCGACGCTGAACAAGAAAGAATTAATGTAAAAATCGATATAACAAATTGTTACAAAATAGATGAATAACAATGATATAGACCTCGAAAACTTTCGTACCGTCGACGTGTAGCGTACACACAGCTCGGTAATTATTGTCGTGCATCAATATGATTTCTCACGTCTGTAACGGTAATTACAGTCGTGATAAAACAGACAACGCCGTGGCGTACTTTCGTTTTCCGCGACGGGCGGGCTGCGCAGGCGCACGTCGGCGTCGGCGTCGCGAGAGCTTTCTACGTCTATTCAAGGCGTCCCCTTTGTCCGTTAAAATCGACAGTTGTAATTAAATCCGATGGCAAGTTAAACCAAAAACAGAGATCCGACGTTTGCCCAATTTTGAAAATGAAAATCGCTATCAAGCGAGACGCGACGGCGTAAGACAGCTTACACTTTACGTTATGTAGCATCTGTCTGACCTTATTTTCCATTTTTTGGCTATAGGTTGCCTGTAAACCGATCGGCCAATAATTCTTTCACTCCCCTTTCGAGCTGCAAAAAAATTAAAACCCTTTCATGTCGGATGACTGGCTGAAGGTAAGACGCTGAAGGTGATGACTAAGCAAATATTTGTATAAAAATTAGTAAAAATTATTTGTCCACCATCACGTTTAGAAGTTTATTAGACTGTTGGTCCATATCCACACCGCTGTTTCGCGATTCTCGAATTCGCGCCCTCTAAACGCGGAATGACGGATTTTGAAGATCTCAGGGAATCTTCTTCGATATGAAAGTTTGATAGCGACGTCTACCATTATCAGTGAAGAACTTTATAGAAGTACAGTTAATATTTCGATCTGAACGCAACATACAAAGAGCTTCGAGCCGCGCACACGCGCGCTCGAAGCTTTGCTTTCTGCCGGGAGATTAGCGTTACAATCATCAGGGATCAGGGGCGTACGAGCGTGTGTGTGTAGAAAAACGTAATTTTCTTCAAGATTGCCGCTTTCCACAAACGCCGTCGTGGTAGGCCGCAACATAAACAGGATAAACTATTTACGCGGTGATCTGTGGTTAAGTCACACTTCAATATATGCAGTAATCATTTGTCATTACAAAATAATTTATTTAAATTTGTTTATTATATAACGAATCGATTGTGATTTAGGAATCGACACTGCGACTAATAACATTATATGTCGTTTCTTTCTCTACAGGTGAGGGTTTGTTGCTAGATACCTGCACCACTTTTGTATGTATGATTCGTACGTGTGAAATTAATAAACTAAACACCCAATTGTGTTTTAATTGACGTCATCCAAATTACTAAAAAAAATAATATATATATTGTAGAGCCTTTATTTATTTAACTCGACGAGAGGTAAGTCTCTTAAAAAGACCAAAGATTCTAGTATTCGAAATTAAAGAGTATTTTCCTTCGAGATCGATATGTTTATTGATCAGTTCTTCAATCTTCCCTTCTATTATTTCTAAGCTTTTACTCATTAACTTACTATAACAATTCACTCTTTATCACCATAAAACTTGTGCACTCGGGCATCAGCCCTCGTCCCCTTTCTCTATACTTCTCTAATTCTCCTCAATTGTTATTCGCGAGCTCGGATTCGAATGTTTTAATTTATTCTAATTTGAACTTTAAACTGAACGCGAATCCGCAAACCCTCATATGCAAGCAGGGAGGTCGGATACCCCCTATGTCACCTACTCCTACTACAATATATATATATCTATTTTTAGTAATTATATGTATATATATATTTAGTGATTATATATATAATGATGTAACTTAGTTACACCTGTGCCAAGGCAAAGGTATAAATTTATACGAATGCGAGTTGTTTTATTTATGTACAGTACAATGGAGACCGCGGAAACAAGTTGTTTTACAAACATTAATAACCCTTAAAATCAAATACTCTACATACTCGTACTTTTAACTATGGCTCTATGTCTAAAATAGTTCACTATCACTTTGCGAGCGATATTCTAATAAAATTTTGTACATTTTGAACTCCAAAATATTTTTTTTCTCTGACAGAATTTCACAGAATCAAGTTTCCCAATGTTTATCTGTTCACAGGCATCGATCACGTTAAGGTTTCAAGGATACGCAAAGTTTCACAATAGCGATCGAGTTTGCCTGTGAAGGTATAGCAATTTGTGCCATGTCGTGGAGAAGCTAATGACGAACATTAGGCATTATAATTAACTAAAAATCGGACAAGCGCAACTGGGTGCACCCATACCCGTTTCGTAGATGAATTCTTTTTTGATATCGTTTTGTTTTTGATTGTTTATACGCAAGCATGTTGTAATCGGTTCCTTAATACGTCTGCAAAATTTCGAATATTCAGACGCACGAAAGTGGATGATAATCGAATTGAAATATTTCATAGCATTCATACAAGCATACGGATCGAACTAATAAAGACCAGCGAAGTGCGAATGGGATTGCGCACCGAAGGTTCCGTACCATAAGACAATTTTCATATTTACAAAGAAAGTGCTCAATGTTTCATTCGGTTCCGGATCCTCGACACGAGCGCGATTCGAACTTGTCCGTTTTTGAACTATTTGTTGTTTTACGTTGGAGTTTTGAATCGTAATCACAGAAAGTTTGATGCATTCATACTCACTATAGAGCGTGAACAAATAAACGTTATAAAAACATGTTCCTTATATAGGAGGTCCCGTTGATTACCTTTTTATTATGATGTGTTAGATAGGACATCCCCTACGGTAACAGACGTTCAGTGAAAATTGACAATCGGCTACGTATTACCTCTCTATTCTTTAAGGCAGGACAGACAAGACGGATGGATAGACCGCATATACTTAGAAATATGATTTCGATGACACCTCGAAGATCTATTTAAAACTAAAACCATGAACAAAGAACACAATTCTTAGAAACGGTCGACGATACAAATCGACAGCACTGCAATTTGGCAATATTTGAAATAAAAACGCTTGCAATACATTTTGTTAACCTCACACCGTTAAACCGATATTTTCAGCTTTCGCATACAAGTTGCACAACACGACCTCACGCCGCCGCTGCGCCGTCGGGATCGACAGATGTCGCGACTTGCGATAGTATGTTGATTCAGTGGCTGTGTCGAAATGCTTATTCGAATACCGGGCACAGAACGACCGACGTGGATGCGATGACGTAAATCTTCAGAGCGACAGAGCGAGACTTCCCAGAATTCACACCGATGCACGGAAATGATGGGGTGCATATGTTTCGCAACGTATGCACAACGATAATCATACGTTCGATAGATATGCTAATCGATGTACCAACAGTTATGCATTTATTGAATATGCAAGCAGAATAGATACGATGAACACAGAGTGGTGTCGATATCTATTCGAAAATGCAACGAACCTTATATAAGCCCCTTATCATGTATGTCTCACAAAACTGTGTATAAAAGTATTTTATACGTAAAAGTATTTTAAACTCTGACTTTAGGTTCCTAATACTCATTTCATTTGGCAAATTTAAAATCTTGATGTAGAAATAGACAATCAACCTATTTCTAGACTTTTTAGATACGGTGTGGATGCTCTAGATCTTTTCTTCGAGTGTTCTATATTCAAGTATTTTGGAATATCAGTTCAATTCTTAATAGCTTTGCCATTAATTCTTTCAATACAACTTCCACTTGGTATTGGGATATTCATTTATTTTGGATGTCCATGTCTGGACGGGGAAAACATAATGCGACTTCTTTTAAAACAATTATAACAGATGTGGATGCTAAAATCTATACTTACATATTTTATGGATAGCATGCAGAAAAAAAAACCCATGTATCTCTATTACTTAAGACATTATTACTAAAAAGAAATATTTGAAATAATTCGTAAGAAATGCAACAGAATTAATTATCGTAATTTTAGGAAAAGGCAGAAAAAGCATGAAAACTACAATTTTATATCTATTTCTACGCCTTCCAACTTTATATGAGAAAAAAACAAACAGGGACGCATAAATAGACATGCCGACAAATAAAATCTTTATTTTTTTTTTGATTCGACCAAACAAGACGCGACAGAAGAGAGCGCGCACATAAGTAGCCCAATGGAACCGTGTTCGCGTGTTAAAACTCATTCTTTTACGCTCTGTTTGCGAAGAAGTTCTACGGTGTTCAAGCGAACACGGCAATTATTAATGACGGTAACAGTTAATTAGATGCATGCGGCGATTTCAAAATATGTAATGTGGAACGGGGCCCTTCCGAAATGTTTTAGTTTTGACACATAAGCATATAACTTCGTCATAGTATTATAATTAATTTGTAGCCTGTTAACATAAGAATCATTGGCTGCTAGACTCGATATTTTGACGTGACAACGTCTTATAAATTGGTTTGCCGGGTGACACTTCAAGAAACTGCGTTACGCTCCGCTCACGTTATGCGCTCACAATGAGAGCGAGTGAGAGGCACGCGTCCCTTCCACTCGGGCATGGTTAGCCCGCCTAAGAGCGAGAGAGACAGAAAAAGTGAAAGGCACGCGTCCCTTCCACTCGAGCACAGTTAGCCCGCCTAAGAGCGAAATGTATTGCAAGTTATTGTATGTATATTTGTATATAAATACGTATGTATGTGTAAAGGTAAAAATAAAATTTTGTTAATATGAAATTCAGTGCGAGATTCTTTGTATAAATTAATGTTTTAAATATAATTCTTTGTATAAATAAATGTTTTAAATTGTTACTATTATTTCATCCTTCTTCCTACTATACGAATGAATATTCACATTAAAATGATTTTACCACTCAAAGTCGTTGTCACGTAAAACTTTCGCCCGTATACCGACTTTACAGGCAACCAATTTTGCTAATAATTGACGACTAACGATTAATAACAATTTTACATCAGTCACTTAGTTTTTTTTGACATGGAATCCATTATAGGCATAGGCATGTAAAGTCTTACTCGCACGTTTCGCGAAAATCGAGCGTTATTTTTCAAATGTACTCTTGCCATATACACCGTTGTCACGAACCGCTCAAGGATTCCCGTCAGGTGATCCAGTCACTAGGGCCTTTCCATCATGACGCTTAAAGTTTTGACAATTGACTTTAGTTCCTTCCAGGCTTGTCTATGTGAGGGTGTTCATGTGTTGAAAATTTTCAAATTGCTCCATTAAAACTTGAATATCTTGGGAACTAAAAGTTCGATCGCGAAAATATAAAATTCGTTAGGATCCCCGAAAGTAAATCTTTCCAAATAGGAAAATCACTAACAGAAAATAATAACAACATGTCCAACTCAAAATTTGATATTCAACAACCAAAAAAAATCCCGATAAAACACAAACCAAAAATTTTAAACCGAAATACGACGAACCCTATGCAAAACGTCAGAAGAGAACTTACAAATTGGCAATCATTTGAAGATTGACGAAACCCTCTGCGCCGGAGTGGCCCGTCCTCCGATAGCCGGTCGTCCGCGTGCCTTTTTGTACCGACCCCCCTTCATTCCTTCCCAAAGCACAAGCCTGCCCACGATTCCATGTTTACCGGTAGTACCACGACCACCAGATTTAATTTTTTGTTATAGAATTCTAACATGTACATAGTACAGAATTGATGATCTTTGCGATTCTGTCAAAAGTCTATGTTGCTAGCTCAAGTATAGTATAGTCCGTGACATGTGTGTAGCAGAGCGAGGAATTATGATATATATATATATATATATATATATATATATCCGACCGAGACCGTGTTCGAAAGCAATAACTCTATTTTATTTTACCTATTCTATCTATTCCATCGAAGAAAATATTATAAAATTAATTACTAAAATATACCAAATAATGAAAATAATTCAAAGTTAAAAACAGAAATCGCAAACATTGATTGTAGTAAAAGGGGCGTTCCAGTTCCCAAAAATCCATTTTAAGGACTCACAACGTGAACGGCCGCGTCAACATTCCATAAATCGTAGCACGAAAATCACAAGTAATCAATCACCTTAATTGTGTAAAGCTACGAATATGTTCGAGTACACTAGTCAATAACAAGAGTATCAACATATTGCTTTGTTGGTCAGGTCCCTCGATCTGAATAGGATTGTGGGACGGTGGCGGGTTGAGCGGTCTTAGGCTATGCAGGCGCCCTTGGGCATACAGAGTCGGGTCCTTTAGGTACAGAACAGATATACACCAGATATTAAATCGTAATGAATATATATGTATATATATGTGTGTGTGTGTGTGTGCGTGCGTGTGTGCGTGCGTGCGTGTGTGCATGTGCGTGCGTGCGTGTGCGTGTGCATGTGCGTGCGTGCGTGCGTGTGTGTACGTATATTACTGAACGTTGATATTACACACTGTGATTAATGTATACAACTTGTACATATTTTTTTTATTTTTGAGCTAATCTGACTGACCTTAATGAGATTGATTCGACTCGAATTCCAGAGATCAACGTTCGGGAAGAATAAATTAAGTTTAATGCGTTTATACTTTCCAAAAAAAATGTATAAATTTATTAATTCATTTCCACTTTTAAAATATTTACGAGTTACAATAAAACAAAAAAAAACCGGCCAAGAGCATATTGGACCATGCTCAGTGTAGGTTTCCGTAGCGTTACTACAACAAGACGCACTACAGACGAAAAAACTACGTAGTCATACTTTCTTTCATGTTTCCCGCACAAAATAAGTATAAGCACTTTAGTCCCCTTATAGTTCGAGAAACAAGTAGGTATATTCTATTACTCGTAAACTAGTGTCAACTGTAAAGCACCAGCAAAAGAGCGTATCTTCATGACACTTACGTTCTTTTGTGGAAGAAGCGCAGTTTTCGGCAATAACTCAAAACGGTATATCCAAACATATTCAAAATAATTTTCGTTGAAAGTATCTATTAATTTATTTATTCCAGATGTACCGTTTAAAAATTAAGGGGGACACACAAATTATGCTACTTTCGGAGCGATTATTTAAGAAAATACTCATTAATTTAAAAAAATGCTAAGAAACCATAGTTTTAAACTACTGTCGAAATATGTGCCACACGTTGAGGTTACGTTATGTTACGTTACATCAACGTGTGACACATATTGATATTACGTGTACGGAGTGCCCCCCTTAGAAATATTTATTTTGTTATTTAACTACTAAACTAAGTAGCGGCTTATACAAGACTCCTACACTATAAATGTCATCTATATACATCTCTAGGTTTCGAATAAATTGCCTAGACATACGGACGTACGGATATGACGAAAATATAGAGTTCTGTTTTTGCCATTTTGGTTCGGAACCTTAAAAACTTATTTCTGAATTAACAGTAAGATTTGACAGATAATTGTATGGACGCTCTGTAAAATCTTACGCTTGACATTTACGTATTCTGCTTTTAGGGTTTCGAGGCAAAATGGCAAACAGGAAATCTTATAGTTTTGTCATGTCCATCCGTCCGTCCGTCCATTCGTTTGTCACGGCCATTTTATTCAAAACTCAAGACGTATTTCATTTCTCAATTTTTGAGAAACGAAATACGTGTATTAAAAACAGATCAGCAAAAGAGCCTCGTTTTGAGGCTCTTTGCTGATGCAGTTTGGTTTACACTGGTTTAATAATAGTAGTCGACATACCTACTTGTTTTCTAGTTATAGGCGACTAAAGTGCTTATAAAGTGCGGGTAACATGGAAAACGTGTAACAACGTACTTTTTCGTCTGTAGTGCATTTGTTTGTAGTAATGGCTTCGGAACCCTATAATGAACATGGTCCGACATGCACTTGGCCGGTTTTTTTTCTTTGATGTTTTAAATTACGATTATAGGATTTGCGCATTTTCTAAACTTTCGCACGGCAGTATACGCCTTCGACACTAGACCTCGATCGGTTTGTTTCAAAATTCAGATCTGCGCTCGTCAATCAGTACTCTTCAAAGCTGCAAACGCCATAGCCATCTAAATGCTACAGAACCGTAAATCAAGCTGTGACAGTCTCGCGCTCGGCCTTCCTACAGACCTAGAGTCGTATTAATAAGCGTAACTTAAATGATGCACCATCTCAAGAAGTAACGTGAGCGAGACATGTAATTATTTCCTATAGCGAAACACTAAAATCGTCATGCTCTTTCCACTCTCAAGACGGAACGCTGAACTTAAGTGCGCGTTATTAATACGACCCCTAGTAACGTGTAATCCATTCGGATCGCCGATTCACCGCCCTTCGCCCTCGCGCGCCCACGTACGTCCCAAAACGGCCGCGATCGTCCGCGCTCGGCGCGGGTCGTCGGACCCCGGCCGCGCTCCGAGATCTCGGTCTAATGGGGCGTAAGCCGACACCGCACCGAGAGCGTCTTTGTTTCATTATCGGAAGTCATCTCTCTCGACGCGACAACAATACCGCCGCTCGGTGACGTCTCCGTCCGCATCGGCGGTTGTACGTCTCGGGAACGATTTGGGTCTATTGTCATCTAAAGCACTGGACAACCGAGCTTTGCCCGGCGTCTTTCGAATTTACGGTGGGAGTATGATAAGTTCCCACGGGTAAGGTTGCTTATGTTTATTTCCAACCAAATCAAATATATTTAGATACATAACTAAATAATACACAAAATTTACGTGCTACCTACTCGCATTAACAATTTCGTGTAGTGCCTTTTTGTGACAACTTTAGTTAATGGGATCATATTCAGTAATATTACTTCTAGAAAATAATCTGAATTACAGTAAAACGCACGAAACTCTGCCGCTCTAAATTGTCTACGAATGATGTACAGCGGAAATGAGTTAAAACGCTTCCCGACTCTTCTTTCTTCTCCGTCGCGTACCTATTTAAAGCCTTTGCGAAGCTTTCGTAACTAACATCACAGCGGCAGAGTTTCGTGCGTTGTACCATTGTCAAATTAGTCACGAAAGCGTCGCAATCACTAAAATGTGAACGCGCCAGAGAAGGAGCGGAAGAGTCGGGGAGCGCTGAACCTGCGCATTTGCATCATTCGCAGACAATTCAGAGCGGCACAGTTTAATGCGTTGTAATATTCATTTTACATGACTAAACCCTTGACAATATTTTTATTTATTTTAAAATGTACAAAGAAATTTAAAAACAAATTACTAGTTTTTCAAATCGTATACAATTGTATAATTCTTAAGATTTAGGCAAATATTTTGGGAACTACGAGGGAACAGATGAATATTTCGTCATACATTGTTAAAAGCATAACCCCTTTGGTTTAGCCGCAGCCGCGTAAAAACAAGCGTAGTCTGTAAAGCCGGTAAAGATGAACATCTAGCGTTAAGGTCGGGGATGGGCTGCGTGGGCAGGCGGCGACCGCTTTGTTCGGGCCGTCGCGTCGGCATCGACAAATGCCAAAGACGGTACCCACTTTTCAGTACAATTTTGAAATGGAATATATTCGAAATACGATGCGACAAATGAAATGTGTAATAGTAATATACGTCAGATAATTATTAAAGTTTTATGATTTAGGTAATAGGATTCAAGGAGAATACAAGTTAGTTAGTAAGAGTCAAACATTGACTGCAGGTAAGGGTCATTTCTTCAAATCAACCGGACGTAGTATAAAATTATTTTAATTATATATATATGTATATGCAGATTAGCAGTTTGACGTAAAAGTAAATTGGTATAATTTGTAAGCACACACAGACTTTCTTTCTGTCAGTGACTATTCACCTACGTTTTGTAAATTGTTATTATTTTATTTTGATTGAATTTTTGATGTGCGATCTAATAAACATTAAATTGATAAACAAGAACAATAAAAGTTTGAGTGAAAATGATAATTTGTTACAAAACAGTACAAATAACATAGGAATTTACATACAATAGCATCGCCGTCGTCGACCTAGTTCTTCGATATACTTTTAACAATGAACATTCAACTTTATATTTTATTGTCATAACACAAACAGTAGTCGGCTAGGATACCATAAAGTTGGTTCTATAAACAGTGTCCGCGGAATCACCGGATCGTGTAAATTGTTTAATTAAAAAATACTTTTAAAATATTTCAAAAGATCAAGGAAAAAGTTTTTCGTATTTATAGCTAAAATTGCAGTAAAATCTTATTTGGTTGTGCTGTTTGTGTCTGGCTAGTTTTGATACTATTAAATAGATGACATTATAAAAAGGAAAATAAAGAGAAAATAGTGTCCCGCATTTTTCTATTGTTTTTCTGTCCACCAAAATGAGTGATCTAACGTAGAAATTGATATATTTTGAGGTTTTATTACAAAAAGGGAAAATGCGACACAAGTCGTGAAAAAAAATTTGCATCGTTTATGGACCTAATATGGTGTTGGTAAATGTAACATAAAATTGGTTCAAACGTTTTCAGACGGTAGTTTTGATGTCAAAGATGAACCTCGCTCTGGTCATCTGTTACACGGATAAAGTCGATACCATTTTGGAAAAAGAAAAGCAAGATCGACATACTAGTTTTACGACATAGCTGAAGAGCTGATATTGACCACAAAACAGTTTTCACCCATTTCAAAAAAAGTTGGATATACAAAAAAGCTCTATACTTCGGTTCCACACGAGTTCACTGAAAGAGATCTAACTAGTCGTGTACTCATTTGCAATTCTCTATTCAAATGTAATGAAACGAACCGGTTTTGAAAAGATTGATCACTAGTGACGAAAAATGGATTACCTACGACAATAATGTGAGAAAAAGATCATGGTCAAAAGGCAAGCAAGCTCCACGGGCGATAGCAAGACCCGGATAAACTCGCAATAAGTTGATGATATGTGTATAGTGGGATTAGAACGGCATTATTCATGACGAGTTTTTACCGCCGGGCAAAACCATTCTAATAATGAATCGAATGTGGTGACTTTTTTCCATTTCGTTTTAAAAAAATATTTTTTTGTAGGATTTCATAAAATTGGTATATTTTTAGAACAAATAGATAAATGTAAAGTGTGACCGATTCTGATAACATTCAAACACAAATCGATTTCAATAAAAATCGACTATGCATTACATTGAAATGCGTTACCGCAGCGCCGCCGCACGCGCGTCGCAGTGCGGTGCGGACCGGCTCAAGCTCAAAGAGGCGCACGTTGAAAATGAATGGTCCCAGATCGCTATCAATGGATCCCCGGGCGCGCGTGGGAGGCGCCGCCCTCACGCGCGCCGGGTACATAAAAGTTATCCATAGTCCGAATTGGATTTATCTATATTAGTGGTGTACCTGTTAGATACTTTCGGACTACCTTTATACATCGACAATATTAAAACCCATGAACATCACAGTAACCTTGCACCGATAACTCGTTAAATAGATCGGAAGACATCGATTCATCGTAAACAAACGCTACGTAGTATCGAAAGCTCCGGGTATGTTCGTAAGTGATATCGTGTTAAGTTTTGATAAACTCATTGTCGAGGCAGACCCTATCACGATCTCTTTACTTCATTTCAGATTGAGAAGCTAGGACCTCGAGGTCTCCACCCGGCCCATTGCGGGTCGGGGGCTGCTGATGACCCCGATCGCCGACGTGTACACGACGTCTTGGACCCGAAGGCTTAATGTGACCTCTGAGGCACAGAGAAATGGGGTCAACTTCGGTAAATTCACCCATGGTCAGGATCGTATATGGCAACCTTTTGACTTGAAAACAATGCTTTAAAACACTGAACCGCTCGTAAATGCGGTTATAAAAGATTATTCATATTTTATAAAAAAAATCGATTCCTATGACCATGCGTCATATTGCAGTAATTAATGGTTTGATAGTGGTACCACTATTTGAGCTGGGATCACAATTCTTTGGGATAAAGGAATTGCGATAGGAGTTTCCAGATAGAAATCATAACATAATGAAAAAGCTATAGCTCCCTCCGTGCTACTTTGTCTCTCTCTCTCTCTCTCTCTCTCTTTCTCGCTTGAAATTTATTATTTAGTCTTTTTTTATATATAATCTATAAATTCACTATTTTACATCAATTCTTAATAAATTAATATTTTTCCTAAAATATTTAATGAAACACTTAAATTTAATTCTCTACTATGCACTATTTATATTGCAAAAAAACTTCATTCCTGACAGGGGTATATGGCTACCCATTTCGTTTTAACAGACTTCAAAAATGAGGAGGTTCTATATTGGTCTGATTTTTTTGAAGGTATACTCGAGATGGTCCCATAGTCACTAATGTCACGATTTTTAGTTATTGAAGTTTTTCGCCTGGTAAATAATCTCATGCTGCAAAGTTGATGAGGGAAGTCCAACCACTCCTTAACGGATTGGGAGTTAGGGGAATACTAAGATTAGTCGCCAGAAACTACCCTTCAGGACTATTACTAAATCGTTCGTAGGGCGTATATAATTTTCCGGAACTGGCCACTTACATAAACTATATTTAAAAAGTAATTACTACATTTGAAAATGGAACTCTTTGACTGTAGAATACAGTTTATTTCATACAACTGTCAATTGTTTTTACATTGTGGCGTCATTTTGAAAATTGTGTCTCCTTTACTATGACTTTATGTCGTGAAAATTTATTGTAGTACGCTTTTCTACGATGTTAAGTGTAATTTGAGAGCTCAGCAGAGCCTCGCTCGGCTTCGAAGTGCTTGCAACGATGAAGCACCATACAATACGACTATTTATAGGCGGTTTACAGAATGTAAGCGCGGTCGTGTAATCTTAGTGACGAATTGCATAATGATCGCCCGTTCAGCGCTGTGACCAACAAAAACATCGATGCTGTGCGTCGTATGATCTAAACAGACAAGCGCGTAACGTGCCAAGGGAGATTCGGGAATCCATAGATATAAGTAAAATACAATCAAACCCACACAAACATTTGGGTATGAAAAGCTGTGCTCGCGGTGGATCCCATACTATGTGTCTGGGGCTCAAAAATGGACTGCAATTGGTGCAACGCCATGCTTACTAAATTCAAGGGAGGAGCGACAAATTTGGCATAGGACATAGTAACAGGGGACGAAATATGGATTTATTGCTGCGACTTCAAAACAAAGCAGCAATCGACGTATCGAGATGAGCCGAAACCAACCAAAGTGGTTCGCGAGCGAAGTGCCTCTAAGCGGATGATCGCTTCTTTTTTAATAAAACTGGACACGTAGCTATTGTTGCTTTGGAGAATTGTCATACTTTGAATAGCGATTGGTACACGACCATTTTTTTTGCCGGAATTTATTGACGAATTCCGTAAAATTAACCGTAAACGTCCTATCATCTTGCAACACGACACTACCAGTTTTCACACGGCCAAAAAGACAAATAAATTTTTAAAAAATAAAACATAGAACTTATGAGCAATCCTGCATACACCTGGCACCCTGTGAAATTTTTTTGTTTGCAAAAACTAAAAACCAATTATGCGGTCACGATTTTCATTATCAGAAGAGGCTGTCGAAGATATGAAAAATATGTTTCAGAGGTCACCAACGAGGAGTGGCGTAATTGTTTATAACATCGGTTTATTCATATGAAAAAGTGCATTTATGCTAACGGAAAATATTTTTAGAAATAATGATTTCATTTTCGAGCATTCATAGTTATTTTTTGTAATTCATTACAGAAATTTTCAGTGCGTCCTAAATATACACAGAAATAACGTTAATCACTTATTAATCTATCTAAACATTTTCATTTATTTATATAATTGCAACATGACAATAAACACATCGGAACTCTTCAACAATAACAGTAGAAATAATTAGTTTTATTGTGGAAGTGATTTGTCTGAACTGTAGAACTTTTATATTTTAACGAATAAGAATAACTTATATCATTTGCATAAGAATAATTGTGTAGTTGCACTCTACCTAAGAATGTGAAAACCCTGTAATGACTACCGGTGGACAATAAATTCGGGATCGGAAATGCTTTTCCACTTGCTTCATACAAAATAAAGGCGATGCCCTGCCAATTATATTAACGATGTTTTCATTCATATACATGTAAAACACCTAAATTAATTATAAAACTATAATTACTCGATAACTAAAAATGGGAAAAAAAAAACACCTTCTAAAATCCATTTATCTAATGTATACAAATCTATATAAACACGAATACGAAACGTCAAATTTCAAAATTTGAGTCAAAAAGGAAATCTAAGGAGACGCAACTGTGTCTGACTTATCTTTAGCGGGAACAGAATTCAAATAACTCAAAATTAGTTGCTTCTAGAGTCTGTTATGGATGTAAACAATTATTTAAATAGGTTCTTAATGCGGTTTCAATTTTTTTTTTTCAACGTGTCGTTTCAACTCGGCCTGAACTACTGCACTGCACAAACAAATAAAACTCCGATGGTTTATTCCCCTTCCGTGAGACATCCTATTCTCATCTTAAAGGCACTGGAATTCTAAGCCGTAGGTAATAAACAAACACAGTGACTTGGCGCATACAGACGTAAAACTTCAGAATGGATTTTCACTTACAATCTAATAAACTTACATGCGTCCATTGGTTTTCCATTAGACCAGTTATGGAGATTATGGCATGATCTCGTCATGGATATTTTTCAACACGCAACAATAAAACTTATAAAAACATGTTTACACATATTTACTTACACAACAACGCAAAACGATCATTTGTTTTTATTCTTTTAAACAATATTGGTGCAGTGTAGGGCGGGGCTAATAGTCCCAATTTCCATTTCAAAGCCTATGGACTCCCAAATTCAAGTATTTACTGACAACAATAATGGCTGCAAAAATCTTTACACAAATCAGTTTAACACTTTAACAATTGAAAGTGTGATTATACATTTAATTTGCGAACAATTTAACGCCAAATGCAAAATGAAATTTTATACTTTTGGTTCCTTGGGTAAAAGTCGGAGTCGCCCTATAAGCCAGGGACCACCATACTCTCTGGTGGTTCCATTTCACGACGAAAGGTGATGATCATCATCATCTCGTCGTTTACCCCTCTGAAATACTATAAAATATTGAATCTACTGCACTCTGCACTTGTTTTCTGAATAAGATTGCAAAAATATATAAAAAACACTTAAATCAGAGGAAGTGGACGAGTCTTTTCTATGAAAACTTTTTCTTTAGTTCACTTAGTTTTTATTATTTTCGCATTATATATTTCGCACTCTCTTATCTTTTCTCTAATTCATTTTTCTTAGGAAATCCATCTTGCTACCTGCTGGACTTTTTACCCAATCGTATGTACAGTGATTTTTAAAATAATAAAATAAAAACTGGCCAAGAGTAAGTCGGACCATGCTCATTATAGAGTTCCGAAGCCATTGTTACAATAAAAAATGCATTACAGATGATACAAGTACGTTGTTACACTTTTTCCATGTTACCCGCACTTTATAAGCACTTTAGTCGACTATAACTAGAAAAACTAGTAGGTATGTCGACTAGTACTATTAAACTAATGTAAACTAAAGTGCATCAGCAAAAGAGCGTATCTTCATAGCACTTACGTCCTTTTGGTGTGAAGCGCAGTTTTTCGGCAATAACTTAAAAAATATTCGATCACATTCAAAATAATTTTCGTTGAAAATATTCATTAAGCGTTACTTTCGTTATTTTTTTCATATTTTTTGGACATACGGTTTACAAAATAAAGGGGACGACAACGACATAATTTCTACAATTTTCGGAGTGATTATTTTTGAAATTATTCACATAATCAGAAAAATCTTCTAGAAACTTTACAGTGTTTCTAAAAGAACTGTCAAAATATGTGCCACACGTTGATATTTTTATTAAAATCTTCAACTTCGTCATACGTATGACGAGCCCCTCTATAAATATTGATTTTCGTTATTTAATTAACAAACTAAGTAACGGCTTGTACAAGACACCTACACTATAAATTTCATTAATATACGTTTTGTAGTTTTTGCCTGTGACATACGGACGGACGGACGGACGGACGGACGGACGGACATGACGAAACTATAAAGATTCCGTTTTGCCATTTTGCTCGGAACCCTAAAATGAAAATATTAATGCTGTACATTATTCACAGACACGAAAACACTGCAATAAGAACTCACTTTGCCATTTTTCACTATCTTTTCGGATCTATAAAGAAATGAGAAGGAATTTTTACTTTCTTCAAAACTCCAACAGTCGCGTTACTCGTAAGAATATTCAGCGATGGCCGATTGCCCGTGGGATCGTCCTCGTCCCTCGCCCGGTTTAAAATCGCTACACAGTTTGTTTTGACAGGTTCTATACCGTGTTAAGTACGTTGTAACTTCTACCCGCTGGACTTTTCGCCCCGATGTACCCTAATATCTGTGTGACTTTGAGCGAATCGTGTCACTCTAAATGTAGAAAGCTTAAAAACTTCCTTAATATACATTTCGATTATAATTACGCGAATGATTGCAAGAATAAGGGATGTTGAATCAGATTTAAATCACCGGGACAGATGGCTTAACGCGTTTTACGAGGTTACGGAACGTGTGGTTTATGATGTCACTAAATTAAAAACTTATTGGTGAACTAGCCGCTAATCGGAATCGACCCCTATAAATTTGATTCGAAAGCGCCGCTTTCGACTACTAAGCTACGGCCGCTCTAAAAGTAAGCATATAGATAAATTCATTATACATCGATCGATACGATAATATTTAAATCTGAAACAAACTCACCAAAATTAAATCATTTCGCCATATTTACGTGTATATGGAAATATGCCTCTTAGTAACCCGTGGTGTACATATCTCCGGTCCGCTTGCATAATAATACGTACCGGTGCACGAGACCGTGCGCAGGCTCGGACACCGCCGCGCCTCGCGCTCGTGTACTAACTGTAAAAAGCTTGCGAAACACGACAGGCTGCGCGGGCGCATCGGCCCCCGCACGTCGCACCGCTCGCACTGGACGGAACGATCACCGAGTTAAGCCCGTAAAAGGACGGTTAGACGTTGAATTTTTTTTTGCGTTCCGTAATCGGTTATGAATTACTATGATAATTTCGGTGTGCCGTGTATTCACTCCGTCTGTATTACTTGTAGATATTCCATAACAATAATCTCTAAACTTTTACATCTATTGAAACGGAATTACGGTACAGGGCTATGTTGATGATCTAATAAGTGTATAAGATCTAATAAGATGACCCCGTGTTCCTTATTTATTTCAAAACTATCATCCAAAATATCATTATGTATTATTTACCGTGTTGTTTCTTATTCACGTCGGAGCGCGCACAGCTTGAAATTTGGTCAAAAACAGGCTCGTGTCGATTGGTGCACAAAAAAAAATTGATTTGAAAGACCGAATTGACGGGTCACCCGAAGTACAGCCCCGATCTGCCACCCAACGATTTCTATTTATTACTCACCGTAAAGAAATAAAGTACGTGGTTAACAATTTTCGACCCGCGAAGAAGCCGTTGATGCGTTTAAAATGCACGTTTTGGACACACAGTCAGAGCGGAGAGAGCGCTATGAAGATTGTTTAAAACACGTATGCAAAAGTGCATCGATCACCATGACGATCATTTTGAGAAGCGATAAAGCCTTATATAATGATTCATAAATAGGAGCCCATCGGATCATATTCTATGGTAGGTAGTGATTTGTCACCGAAAGAAGCGATTGTGTATAATTGTTTTGAAATTTTCCAAATTTTTAAACATTTTGAAACTATTCGATTTGATTACGCGATTTTCGAACGCATGGATTTGATTAGACGACATAATTTGCATATGATATAAATATAAATAAAACACGTGTGGCACTCGGGGACTGCCGCGGTAAAGCTATTGCATAGTATTTTTTATCAACTTATGCAATTATAATTATTTATTTATTTTATTTATGCAGTATTTTTTTTGAGGAGGTGCCTTACGCCAAAACTCTAAGCTCGCATGAGTCACCAGATTGCGGGGCGAAGAGGGGGATTACGCATGCGCAGTAAGGCCGATACAACCAATGCCACCTAAAGGCGATTTCCGGAACTAAAGAGACAAACGTGATATTTCAAAAAAGTCATTAAATCAGTTCTGCTATTCATCGATAGATGGCAAAAGTAAAAAGTATCACCGCTGTGCCGGTCGGAGTGCGGGGTGTTAGGTTATTTTGGTTACGGAATTTCTGGATTCGGTCTCCACGCTCAAGGCCCGCGATAGAAGCTATGCAATAGCTTAATATGTAAACGAATTGTATGAATTTCTAGTATCATTACCGATCTAAGAATCTTCCTAAAAATAAATAGGTGAATCAGTGACTATTTATATCCCAGATATTCAACATTTGAAATAACATTCCTATGGAATGATATTATGAATTTGTTCCTAATAATTTATAATTATGCCCGTTTCAAGTTCGACTTTATTTTATTCTTACAGTTTGCTGTCATAGTAAAGGTATAAATGAGGAGTCACTGCATAAATTTAACCTTCACAGAGATATATAAAGTATCTATCGTTAAAATATGCCCATGAGACATAACGTTGAGGTTAATATCATAGAGCAAGTTCGGCGACGGAATATCCATTTGAGTTAATGTAAGGAAATTGGAAAATTTAGATGAGAAAAAATAGAAATGCTTAAGATAAACAGTAGTTGCTACATACGATAAATAAATTGATAATAAGAAATAAATAAATGTTTGATATAAAATGTGTACATTGAACAAATATTCATAGACCTAATCGGCTTCGACATCTTACTGGATTGCTTGTAATAGATTTATATTTGTTATTATACGTGATTGAAATCGAAAAGATCTACCCTTGTTTGTTACTCGCCCTTCTTCAGGGCAAATTACTCTACCAACGAGCGGTGAATAAATATTATGATATATTTCAAGTTTTTGTTTTCGTCTAAGAAACAATAATATTTTGATTTTGTTTTATAGTTAAACATGAACTCTATAATATATCAATTGCGCAATATGTTGCTTTTTTTGTATAAATAATATATAGCTTTCTGCTCACTGATTCTGTTAGGGTTCAAAAGTGATTTAATGCAATAGAGACGAAAAACTGCAAAATAGTTTAGTTTCCGTTAATAACCATGAAACTTATGAAAAACACAAGCTTTTGTGAAAAACCGCTAATTAAGTCTACTTTTTAATTAGTTTTAAAATTATAGCAAGTACCTATTTAAAATGACAGTTTCATTCGATGTTAAATTATGATTAATAAAAAATAGTTTTAGACATGGGATTACGCTTCACGATAAGTAATGTGGCGACCTCTAGTAGTATAGAAATTTATCTTTCGTTTTGAAGAGATTGAGTTGCAATAATACTTTAGATGGCATATTATATTTTTTGTTTCTTATCAAAATTTAAATAGAATATTAATTTTTTTTCTTATCAAAGTTTAAATGAACATTATGAGGCGTGAACTTTGATTTTTCAAATTTTTTATTTTTCGTCATGATTCAAAATAATCTGTATGTTATACTATTTTACGAGCAATTTTGGTAATATAATATATGCCCCGACGATTTTGAAAACGCCCTAAAGATAGAGATAATTTTCATTTCGATAAAGTTTGTCAATACAGGTCTCTCTCTGGATATAAACGATTTTTCAAAAATAATATTTTTCAAAAACGTTTTATGGCACGATTTTGATGTTATTGCTTTGATGCTTTGCTTTTCGTTCCCCAACAACAAACGGCACCACGTGATCTGAACTACAGATAGTAGTACTAAAGACGCCGAGCAAGCTCGGTTTGCCCGGCTACTATTATTATTAATTTATTACAACGAATTATTTATTGATTCGAAAAGGCTAAGTTTAGAGTGTTTTACAAACGTATAAAATACCCTAAATAATCACGATAAGACGTATTTTATCAAGGCTCTCATGGTAAAACATAAACTAGAAAAGGTATGAATGTATTTGAAAGCAGTTTTAATAATACATGTTGTAAATGTGAGAACAGCCTTCGGCTATGAGCAGTCACGATACGCCCTCAAGCTAGCATACTGTACAGGTGCAGCGGTGGAGCGGATGCCATATGTTATAAATGCTAACGAAACTCCACGAATAATAATTAAACAACCTTGTCATAAATCTATACAATGCATAAAAGAGAAGACAAAAAATCTGTATTTGAGAAAAATTATTGGGGTTATTAGAATAATTGTCTGTCTGTCCGTGCTTTAGTTCGCGAACTCCGCAAGAACTTCTAGATAGAATTTGTTGATTACAGTACAAAATAGTTTATACATCGGAATGACATTTAGGATAGTTATATACGGTTTCGCTGTAATTTTATTTTAAGACTAGAATCGGAATCATGGTTGACAGCGTGATCGTTCGATATGAAAGATGAAAGAATTCATTCAATATCTATGCGGGCAGAGCCGTGAGCAAAAGTCAGTATACGATAGTATCGAATATGAATGCCTATAAACACCGAATGACGCAGACCTGAGATGTCAACTTGGGTCCCTTGCGTCGCAGTAGCCATGAGGGCATACTAATTCACTAGACAATCACTGTTTTTATGCTATTTATTCACAGGGACAGGGTAAGGCTGTCCGCGAGCGTCTCATGGAAAAACTTATCGAAGAAATCAGATTGTTCTGTAAATGTCGACTGTCACGCGATTACTATGTTTACGGGACGGAATAGTCGCATAGTAGCAGTCGTGTAATTGTTATACGACCTCAGGGACTGTCCGGTCTGCCTCTTAAATAGTCAGCAGAGAGTACGCTATATCACTTATCAATCGACCAGTATTGCCGTTGCAAATGAACCAGTGTTGTTTAATTTCCTCTGAGCAATATTCAAAACCAATCCAAAAAGTGTATTTTCATAAGATAACTTCATTTTGACAATTTTTTCGAATTACACCATAATTTATAATAGGGTTTGAAGACCAAAAAATAAATATAAATTGTATTAACGACAGAGGTATTACCTATTTCTGACACATCCCCGTCTATGCAATTTCACGGTGACGGGTTCACTCTCATCCTAACGGTTCACCGGATAGACGATAAATCTTAACGTATATACTGGACATCAAATATATTTATTTTTTCCTCAATTTTCCAGCACTATGAGAGTGATGATAGGTGTTCGTTATCAAGTAAATAAAAAAATTTGAACAAACCGAAATATGTACGCCTCACAATGTTTCCATTTATTTTGACTAGAATAAAAAATAATTTTGAAGAGTCCCCTTTGCTATTTAAATAATATTTTTTATTAATTATAATTTAACGATACCGAATCAGACAGCTATTTTAATAGGAAATTTATTGTTGCAATTCTAAAGCGAACAAAAAAAAAAGTTAAATTAATTAATTTTTTCAAATGTGATCGTGTTTTTCAGTTTTGCAAAACTGGATCGGTTTTCTTAACTATTTTGACGTTTTTTTCGTTTCTATTACTTTAAATCATTTTTTTGAAAATGACAGAATTACCTTCACACAATTAGCATTACAACGTTATGCAAATTTACCATTTTGTACCAACGAGAGTACAGCGATAGAAATGGTTGCTGACAAGAGGTGAAAAAATTCTTCGATCGTAAACCGTTCTTAAACGCTTTCGCAATATGGAGTCGTGAAATAGACACTTTTGTCGATGAGTGATAAATCAATTTTGTCATTAAATGATATCGTATGAGGTGACGGCGTGAGACCGTGATGACTCCAGCTAAAACGATAGATTGCAATAAACTATTCATATTGTAATAGTTATTAAGCTAGGAATAGATGGAATCCGAGGCATCCGGCCTCCATGCTTAGGCTCGCAGTTGTGGGTTCGCGTCGTATTTGATATTTAATGTTCGAATTCGATCTCGCGAAAAACAAGTGAATAAGCTGTAGATAAAAAAGAATATGTAGAAAGGGAACGAGGGCTGATACTAAAGGGCACAAGCTTCAGTAGTGCTAGAGAGGTGGATTGTTGTAATTGATTTAATAAGAACAGTTCGTTCGCGGATCTTCCACTCCCATTTTCTTGCGAGTGCAGGTGCGGGACGGAAGACTTATGATGCCTCATGCCCGGGCGTCTTCTCGTCGGGGATACGACCCCGACGGTCCAGTGGTGATGGCCCCATTTTGGAGGTCCAAACTTGAAGAATTACCGAGCCGGCCGGAAATCAAGAGTTGTAGTGGGTACACCGACATCATGCTCGAGTGTCACAGCCGTCTCTGGGAGTGGTGGTGAAGTGATGGTCGCCGCTCCGTCCGGTCCGGAGAAATTCGACGATGGAGAACTTCGACGGTCCGGAAAAACTACGAAGATCACTCACTTGCAATAAGAACAGCTAGGCTATTTTCTGACATTGATCCTAGGGGGTACAGTAACGGGCGCCGTTATTTGACGCCGTCGTCGTCGTCGCGGATCATCTACACCCTACTATGGGCGCAGGTACGGGTGTGAGCCTATGGCTCACACCCGGGCATCTTCTCGCGAGGGACACTGCCCTCACGGGTCTTGATAAGGCGACTGACAGTCTGCCATTTGGGTGTCCTGCGGGCGCCGATAGGCATGCGCGGTTGATGTGATCGCGCGCCGTCAGGCGCCCTTAGCGGTTGTGTCGTTCTCTGCAGAGTAGGGTGCGGTCAATCACACTGTGCTCGGATGTGTGCGTGTGTCGAATCGGCTGTCCATGTCCCTGTAGTAGGAGTTCAGATCTCTATCCGCAGTGTCTATTTTGGATTCGTCTTCTTCTTTTCCTTCTTCTTCAATTCCTCTCATCCGAGATTTAATTGTGTTCGTGGTTGCTTCGTGATATGGCTCAAGCCGCGCACGAAGCCGACCGCCGTCCATCGGACGTCAATGGACCGCCGACCATAGGTCAAGGCAGCACGCATCGGCGACCCGTTCCACGTAGATCTAACCGAGCACGCCGCCGTCCGCTGATCAGGCTATCCGTACATCCAACAGCAACAGTCAAAGTAACTCGCGTAAGCGAGCCGCTGCCTCCATACCTCTCGCTTCGTCTCGGTGTCCTTCATGTTGTTCGGTGTTCACGTACATGACAGGTGAATCCGGCTTCCTAGGGTTCTACGCCCTCGTTAGGGTGGTCAGTCCAGTCGGCGAGGAGTATCCCGAAGCGTCGGTTCGCAATTTAGAGATATCGTTCCCACGACGTCCGGGCAGGCGTCTCGCCGTCCGCAGCGTGGTAAGCACGCAGCGTCGGCCATTCAGCGTCCATTGAGCGCAGAGGTGGCCGCGATGCCGTGTCGCCTGCATTTTAACAATTAAAGATGCGGCGACATCGGCCTTGGTCCAATGTAAATCCGAGAATCTCAAAAATTGAGGGTAGTATTAAAATGCAGGTCGGTCCGGGGCGCGGCGCGCGTGTTCGGCAGCACTCACGCACGCAGGGCGGCCTGCGTTAGCCCCCGTGGGCATCGGGCGCGACCTCGACGGCATAATTAATTGCCGGAGGTGTTCGCGATATCGATCGCACTCGCGGGAGCCAAGGTTGTCCAGAGCGTCGGGACCACACGTCCGTCCGCCAAAAGTATCTGCCACCGTATGATTATTTGACGCCCGTGAACAACTACCATCATCGTTCGGCAGCCCTACCGTCTTGAGAGCCGCCGGTGTCTATGTCACGTGATCGGCCCTCTGAAGGATTACCGAGGTACTAAAGTGCATACGTGTTCGATGCATTTCAGAAGTAAAACTCATACAAACCCATGTCTTTATTTACAAAATAAATCTATATGTACAAACTATTCTAAAATGTACATTTTACCATAAATCACATCGAAAAGCGATGTTTTATATATTTATTACGAGTTCGATACTCGCCTATACGAAGTATATGGACTAAAATAATATAGTGAGTATGTTCACGCCGTGTGTACGTCGAGGTGCGCTGGGACGTTTTCGTCGCGAACAATACGTATCGAATGTGACGTCTAATAGATCTCTAGTCGCTCAAAACCGACACTGTTTGTCGGATCACTGTGGGTTCTGACGACCGCCGCCGTCGCCACTGTGACGACGACATCTCGACTCGACGTTAACGACTCGAGTTAAAAACTGATCGCCGGATTCGACCGTGAAGTCGGTGCCGGTATCGGCGATACTTTTAACCGCTGTGCCTACACCGCTCGACATCGTCTATTTCAATGTTTACTTGTTATAGATTTAAGTATTAAAATCACGATACCTCCGCACGTGTACAATAATTCAACATTAACAACATCGATGTGTATATTAATATTTGTTGTAATAGCGATATTGCATATAATACATATCAGAATTGTCGTCGAGACTGTATAAGGCCGGAGTGGACGTCTGCCGGTTCTCATTTGAGAACGCATTCAGAGCGCCGTAGGTTTTATCGCTCGTACTTTTATCGGCACAGCTGTGCGCCGCCTGCGACGGGTAGGTATGTGTCAATAAATACAAAGCTTCTCGGCGCTGTTTGCCCTTATGATAATTAAGTCGTAATTTTAGAGTGTACAAACTTCATATGAATGTTCTTTTTCAATTTCTTTGTTGATTTTTGAGAAAAAAATATCATTTTTAGACGTCTTTCATGAAAAAAGGTCTGAATGTCATTTTTTAAAAAGTAGAAAGCTATAAGAAGAAAATTTGCAAATAAAAATCTCCTTCAATATCAAGCAATACGTTCGAATGTAACACGTTAAAAAAAAATTATCAACAAATAAACAAGTACACTATTAGATATAAAATAAAAGCTTAACATACATGCAGATAATAAGGTCCAAGTGATGAGGAAGAACTATTAACTCCTGAGATATAAACTACAGATGATTAATTATCAATGAAACAGTTTTAAATTATTTAAGAAAATAAATAAAATGCCCTTTTCCCTATCTATATCTTTGAAATCACTGAGCCTGAAACTTTGAAAAGTATAGAAAATAATAATAAAAATTACAGCCTGTAATCAATGTTGATTACAGGAAAATCTGTAAAACTCTATGGTCAACATGATTAATCTCCCGATACTGTACGGTCAAACTTACATTTGCATTTGCTTTGGTTGTAACGAATTCGGGTTGGATTCAAAATAAATAATAATGGTAGATAACATATTCTCGTACGGAATTCTCTCTCCACGCGAGTTTAATTCGTACTTGACCGGGTTTCTATATCTACGATTAAAAGCAAAGAAGTAGGGATGTACGCAGACGCCGTACCGCGCCGCCATCGAATTTTACTAGAACTATTGCAATGCAATATGTGCACAGAGACCAAGCGCGTTTCGTGCGCGAAATAAGAATGTCATATTATTGTTACACACTATAAATTCCCGTGTCAGATCGTGGCAAAGTGTACTGTTATTCTGAGAGCGAGAAGTAAAAATCCGGCCAAATGCAAGTCGAACTCCCGCACGAAGGGTTCCGTACCATCATCTATACACATTAGGTTAGGTTAGGTATATTATAACCTTTTTCTTTTAGTGTTTTTATTTTTATTTGAATTAAATAGATATTTATTTTAAAGTGAATATAAACTCAATATTCTGTAAATATTTCAAGCTTCTACCTGTTGTCTTATTAAGAAAAAACGGCAAAAAATATCATATTTGTTGGGAGCCCCAATTTAAATATTTATTTTATTCTGTTTTAGTATTTGTTGTTGTAGCAGCAACAGAAATGCATCATCTGGTGAAAACTTCAGCCGTCTAGCTATCACGGTTCATGATACAGCCTGGTGACAGATGACGGATTGACAGTGGAATCTTAGTAACAGAGTCCCGTTTTTACCCTTTGAGTATGGAAGTCTAAAATAAGCGGGTTCTTATACAAGAAATGGGTTATTATTTTTTTTTTATTTTTACTCTATCACAAAAACGGCAGTAGGTACAAGGGATAAACTTAATGTGATTTAATAATGAAAACTGATTGCCTAATGCGATGTATAGAAAAATCAGTGAAATTTGAAATGATCACGCGCCAATGATCTAACATTGAATGAAAAACACCTTTTTTTTAGGTAAATACATATATTGTGCTGTTTATTTTTAGGTAAATGCTCATATTGTGTGGTGATAATGGGAACCCTAGGCGATCGAGTCAGACTCGCACTTGATCGTTTTAAATATTACTGTTCAGACACTACTGTAGCACCCACCATAACAAGAATTGTGAAGCAATATCTCATCAATACTGAACAATACTTCGTTTCTTTTTTACGTTCAATAAGAAATACGAGGAAGTCGCGAATCGGGTCGTTTCCTTGCAATAAACTTTGATGTGTTTTCGTTAGCTCATGTCTATTTTTATTGCATAGTACCGTAAGATTCCGTACAATGGCTCCAGCAGTCATAAATAACTAATGAAAATTTCCTGCTTTATCTAACTAATCTATCTAAATACATGCACTGAAAATTAGCTTTTTTTTCTGAACCAGTTAAATGATAAATGGTTTTTGGCTATTTAGTTTTTGTATTATATACACTTTTCAGCATTTTTTACTTTTTTCATGACCCATAATGCCGAGCGAAACGGGCGGATGACAGCTAGTATATTTATATAGATTACGAAAATGGTGGTATCTTCATCCGGGCTTCAGTTGAAAACTACTAAAAGTATCGACATAGAATCGGTACATAAAAAATCTTTTATGTAAAGAACAAACATATTAAGGTCGGGGAAGAACTTTTTCTGTATTTTGTATTGTTGTACTGTTTTGAT
>BGZK01003255.1:0-28881 GCA_005406025.1 Eumeta japonica
GTTCCGTTTCCTGCATTCACTTCCATTTCAATATGTCTGTCATGTTCGTCGTCATTTGTAAAGGGACACTAGCCAAGAACACGAATTTTCATTTTTATAATTCGAAATGTATTTTATCGACATAAACTATATAGTTTTGTGTGTCTCTAAATGTCCTTTGAAGGAAAAGTTTTGTTTACTTATTACCAGTTAACCTTTGTAGTACAAATCATATTGCATTTACATATCAAGTCGAAAGTTGTCCATTTGTATAATGTACAAAATTTGTGAAGAATTGGACGGCGAGCGGAATCGTAACCCAGAACCGAAAAGAAATTGAGAACGGACCTGGAACTCAACCGAATGTCGGAGCGCGACTAGGACTAGAGATCGTGACGGGATCGAAATCAAGAACAATACCGGAACTAGAATCGAGAACAGGAACACAATTGAGAGTGATAGCGAAACTTTCATATAATATGTGGGAACACATTTATGTCCACACGGGCAGGCCAGGCTTGGAAAGCTATAGTAATATATATTTAACTGAAATGTAAAATAAATGTGACTTAATATATTATACATTCCACTGCACTATAACGTATACAAAAGTCCTATACTCGAATCAGATACATTCTCTTGAACTAAACTAGAGTTTTCATCTCTCGCGCTGCGCTGCTTTCCAGAATACTCTATTTGCATCCGTTTTACACTGAAACCTTTATCCTCATCAGTATCTCCCCTTTGGCTGATTCAAAGAAATGCGACTTGCTACGCTCTCTTTGGGCCTTTCTGAAAATGTATGTATTTAAAGTTCTTCGCGTTCAAATAATAAAAGGATCGACAAAGTCTGTTCAAGTTGTTCGTATAGATATATGTATTTATTTACATAAAAGTGGAATTGAGCGGTCGTGGGGCAGTGCTTGATAGTATTGTCTTCAAACCAGAAAGTACTTGCTTCGATGCTGACCGACTTTTAAGTCAAACCAAACCACCGGCTCTAGACTTTGAGTACATGTTGAGGCATAGACCGCGGACGTAAAGCCCCTTCAACCGCATTGAATCTGGGCGGATGGCTTACGATTTAAATCTGAAGGGGAGCTCGAATAATACGCAATGCTAGAATAATACGTTATTTGAGAATTGAAGATGGTACCAGTCATAGTCAGGGAAGCTAATTTTTAAGCATTTCATACATGCAAATTTACTGTGGGTTACATATGTCATGGAGATGAACAGAGTAAACTCTTCTTTTTCAAGTGAAACTTTTCAGGGACGGTGTGAATTGGATTTTATGAAACGAAAATGTGTAACGCAAAGAGATAGCTATAAATGTATGTACAGGTTTTAGGCTGTGAGAGAACAAAATAGAATGCGTGTCTATATAGTTTCCTATCTTTCGTCTCCTCTTTATGCGATGGTTCGTATCGGTCTGCGCCCTACTGTGTGTCGTATTCGGGCCCGTACACGGACTCTGCATACCGCGGAGACTAGACTCCATGCTGGATACTATATTATTAATCTACTCGAAATATAAACAAAGAGAGAGAGAGAGAGAGAGAGCACATTATTTACTGTTGGATCTAGATCGTAGTGACTATCGCACACTTTTAAAAATATTTTTATATTGATCCGAATAATTTCTATATTTACTAAAACACTACTTAATAAAAATATTGTCGGTCAATCGCACTCTCTCTCTGTTTTCTCTCTGTGTACCATGGCCATCGCCGTGTGAACTCGCACTTGTTTTTAAATTTTTCTATATAATCCAAATAAGGCGATTGACTTGTGGTGAGAGATTGGTTTGTTTTAGAGGATAATGGGTTCATAGCATAATGGTACTATATTTGGTTTAATAAAAGCTGCTGACATTCAAACGATATTTGTATTACATAGAGCGAAATTCATGCTATTTATATGTCGAAATCTAAGAATGAAACATGAGTTTGTTACGATCTTGCGTGCACGCCAAAAGCGCAGCAAGGAAGCAATGCAAAAATTTTTATAGAGACAACGGATACGGGATAGGGAGTAAGAGTTAAGGCTGGCAGCATATATTCGCTTCACGTATTCGTTTTGCTAATGCGGGATACCGATTCAGAGTGCCGCGAGTCCAGCGCGGGTGTTAATTATTTTCTTCTTTCTGAATATAACTTGATGGCGATAGCGTTCCGATACGCAGCAACGGAGGCGATGACTTGTTAGCGATCGCATTTCTATTATCTACGAAGAAGAAGAACGTCGGCATTGAATACATCCCGTTGAATACCGGAGAACGTACGAGAGTCAGAGTGTTTACCTGAAGATGGCGAAGTTACGAGCACACCCAGATAAATTCTTTGATTTCTACAGGACGTCGAGAAAATGTTTTGACGACTTGACAATGGCATACGTGATAAACCGAAGAACATACGCCCCTGTAGGTGGCGCGATTCAGAAGCCATTTCAGAACGTGTGCGGCGACACCACAAATTGCACGCAAGAGCTGCATTCCGTATGACGTGATTAGGTCGAATGGTTCCCCCGCAAAACGCAGTTTTCTGGCATTCTAAACGCACGTACGGAATAATTATCGTTCGGAAATAATAAAAAGTTTGCCATAGTCGATGCATCTTGTGTTGATGTGAAGTACGAGAAAACACTGATACGGGAATCGAATGCGAAAACGTACGCAGAAGACGAACGTATGCGGCCGGCTAAACGAGTCCCCGTGAGCCGTGTGTAAAAATAAATGCATTGATATATATATATATTGGGTATGTTTCTGTTTTCAGTGTCAATGCATCGAACCTTCAAAGCAACAGCAACACGCAGCTCAGGCAGACCAGCAGCGACACCTCCCCTGAAAACTGGAGGTATTTACCTTAGATAGATCAAAATATGTCATGTTATGTCTGAAACTAGAACGAAGACTTAACTGTTCGAAACGAATGTATTTCAATATTGTAACAAGTGTACAAAAGAATCTGTACGTTTTCATCAAACTCGGTATTTTCAATTCCATATTTTTTAATATAAATTTACCATAATTCTGTGTATTGGGAACAAATACAGCTATTTAATTTACTATATTTTTCCGTAATAATAGCTATTTCGTAACGAGCGACTGATATCATTTATGTCGTTGTAATATTAATGAAAGCTTATTGAAATTGATTTTAACTGTAAAATCTACGTATATACAGTATTATTGCAGAGAAAGCTTCAATGTTCCTTTTGCTGGCCACTTTTATAATATTCACATTTGACATACATAGTTTCTGTTCATAAAACAAATCCCAATACAAACCGCATTAGGGGTTGTTGACATTAAGTTAACCTCCTTTTTCAGCAATTTTAAATTCTCTCATTTATCATTTACAATATTTATCATTTACAATATTGTATCATTTACTACGTTCAGCTCTATTTTCTACGATCAAAGCTTTAATTTTCTGTAGTCATCGATAAATACGAGTAAACGTGTTCAGATTTGAACCATTGATAAATTATGAAAAGGAAAGTTTTTGCCCACAATCCCGAAATAGAAGCCGCGGCGTGGTCTATTTTAGGTGGTTTATAAGTCAAACCGACGCCGCCATTTGACATTCGACAGAGTTCTATATTATGCCCTGAATGAAAATCTAGAAAATTAAGCCTAAACTACGATTAAAACGAATTCGAGGTTTGAGAATACGTCAATTGTACAACTTTTGGCTCGGGGATTAAACATAAGTACATACTTATATTCAAACTAGCTTCTGCCCGCGGCTTCGCCCGCGTGGACTTTGAACACCTCCTTTATCTTATGTATCAACCGTTTACGATTTCAATCCCAATCCTGATTCAGATACCGATCAAGTCTCACTTTTAATTCAGAACGCCGGTCTCGCATTAAGTAGATTAGGGTTAAAAGCCCGCCCTGATTTCTGACCTCGGCACCGTTCCTTATTCTGATTCCGAACATGCTCTTGCTCTAATTTTAATCTACACTCGATTCCAACCATAGTTCCGTTCCGATTCCGTCCTCATCCGGTCTCGACTTTCGATTCTCTTCGTCTTGTTTGCAATAAACGAACGTTTTTGCATTTATAACTAGATTCAGTCGAAGGATCACAAAAAGAAGAAATTTAAAACATCTGTTTTGAATATCTAATTGTTAGTGTCATTAAATCCTTCATTAGATTGATCAATATTATCATTGTATCATATCGAATATAACTTTTCAAATACAAAAAATTCGTGCGTATTCTTTTCCGATTGAAAAGCATCAGGGCAGAACATTGCGAAAGGCGAATTTCTTTCGAGAGAAATATTATAACCAGTCAATCTTCTCCTATCTAACTTAAATATTTATCGGGATCCGCCTAAGTAACGGGTAAGATGCGATGTTTTGTTCAGAAAGTGATTTGTAGTATACCGGTTATCATCGGTGGCACGTGACTAGGATCCTTTTATTTTTCACCCCGCAGAGTGGATGTCCGATATCTGGATACGCAGACGGCGGTTTGGAGGTGCACAGTGTTCCATTGCTGAGGCAGCCTCAGCCCGCAACATTTCTTCTAACATATTTGCCTGCACTGCCTACTGCCGAGGTTTATGAGAGACCAAGAACAAATATAGGTGGAAGTGATCCCAGTTCAATATTCGAAATCAGGCACCTACCTTAATCTCTTTGTACAACATTTGATTGTGAACATCATTAAGTTTGATTATATATCTTTTTTCGGCACTTGCTGTCGGTTGGCGCCATTAATTACACTGTAATCATGTACAATGTTTATCATATGTCTCAATTGATAAAACAGGTAATTTAGACCTAAGTTGAACCCTATTATATGTTAGAGGTCACATAAAAACAACCATACGCCCTGACCTCATGTCTCATTGAACATAAAAATATTCTGTATTGTATCTTTATGCTTTTATTTACTTATATTGACAAACTCACTAATAAAAATACAGCTATACATAAGTTATAAAAACACATACACACATACCAAAAACAGATAGACAGACAGTAGCCTATTATTTACGCAATCACATGTTCTTACTGTCGGTACACAAATTTTCATCAAGATCAGTGAAACCTTTTTACAGACAGACAAACAGAAGAACCGGAAAACCTACCATTTACGAAATCAAATGTTCTTACCATACCAATTTTAATCATAATCAGTCAAACCGTTCTTACGTTATAAAAACACACACAGACACAGACACACAGTAAAACAACAGACAGTGGCCTATCATGTGCACAACTACATTATTATTGTATTTTCATTTCGATCGCCCGAGATGTTCTTGAGTTATAAAAGACAGACAGACAAGGCAGACACACAGACAAAATATAAAAATTGTATAATGCGATTATTTATCACAAAATTAGGTGAAAAAATAGAATGTACAGACAGAGCCAGTAGATTTATGTAGTGGTATAAATAAGTATTCTTATTTATACTATATGTAAATACACCGATCACAAGCTACAATGATAGCAGAATTTTAAAACCACATTTGATATAACTTTAAAACCAAATCAATGCTGTGGTGAAGGCGAACTTAAAACGCTAAAAAATGGTCATTCAATCAAAAGCTTGAACAACGTAACGAATTTGCATCATGGTTTCGAATGATTCAATATTTTGGTTGTGTTAATCAAACTTATTTGTTCGATTTATTAGATTGGTTAGATTATACGCATCGATCTTTAATACAGCGAATTACTCGGCTACCACAGTGAAATTTCATTTAACCAAGTTAAATTCGAACTTGGTTAAAACTATTTATCAGTGCATGCAAAGTTAGAACCTTATATTAGATTCCTCGATAACGAGATTTGTTGACAGGTCATCTTGATGTCATATTAAGGTCAGCTACAATTTTGTTAGATTTATATATACCTAAAGGCTCCTACTTATAAAACTATAAGGCGATGTTTATAGATTTAAGATATTTTGAGAACTAATCTAATTAAACTATTTAAGGTGAATATTACAGGTGATTAGAATTTAAAATGGAAAATAAATGCATTTTAATCTTGTGAACGTCTTAGAAAGATGATTAATTTTCTAAATTGTTCTGGATTGGTTGCGTATTTCGATTCTGAAAGTGAAAATGCATATAGAGGCTTGAACCGAAAAAAACGCAACTAGTAAACCAACATTGTAAGTTTTAAACGGTTTCCGTAAATTAACGTTTACGATTTGCCTTTTATTGTTTCACGCGACTTGCGACACGACTGCTGTTGGTGACCTAAGTTACTTCTAAAACTAAAAGGTATCTTTGAACGGTGGCTTCAATTTCATGGTTATTTCGTTCTTAATGTCAAAATCAAAGCGATTATTTGTCTAATCCTAGTGTCTATTTTTGTTGTCTTAAGTACAGTGCTTAGAGGGACTTAATGATCGCATCATCATATATTTGAAAATTATTTATTTATATTTATAAGAGTATACATGTACATAGTTGTTCTCACATAACAACTATCTACATATCAATTTTCTGTTTTCGAATACATTGAAGACATTGCTGATACCGTAGATATGATAATAAAGAGTTATTTATAAGAACGTTTCAAATGAACATTCAGAATCCGTTAATTCATACAATATTCACAAAACCTAACCATTGGAGTAATTTTATCGACAAACACTTAAATATTAAAATTCGCAGTTATGCTTATTTTCTGGGAAAGTAAATTTAGCTACGCGATAACGAGAAAGAAATATAAAGTTTTTTTAATCTAGATCTTCGTCGTTGTCGATCAGTAATTTCTGTCATTGAAAGTTTCAAAATAAAAAATACAAAAAGAAATAATTAATAATACGTTAGTTGTAGATAAAATAGCCCATTTTGTTTAGTTCGAGTTGAAACTTGAAGAAATCTGAAATATTGGACAGTAAAAAGAAATTTGTTAGTAAAATATATTCCTGAAAGTTTACCTAGTACCTGAAAAAAGGCGGATTTGGATCATTTTGCGAATAAATTTGCTATCTTTAATAAAGTTTATTTATCCGAATAATACGGCAAACTTTTAAACAAATAATTTTGCAACAAAAAATTCTTTATTCAAGCGTTTATTATTTTGATTTCTTACATTACACTCCTTCACTTTTAACGGATACAATACAAATAAAAATAACGGTATCGTGTCGCGTACATATTTTTAACAACTTTCTTTTCTATTTAAAGCATAATTTTCATCAAAAGTTGAGGGAAAAAAAATCAATCAACTTGCCTTATATGTATAGCCTTGTGTATATATATATATATATATATATATATATACATATATAACCTTGCGCTAAAAGAAGAGAGATGACAACACATTTGATGTCGTGACGATGAACAACATCGAAGTTTCACTCACATTGGGTCTAATCCCCGATTAAGAAGTAGCTAAGACTCGAAATCTCTCGGTCTATGCTGTGCTTAGTCTTGTTTATGAAGCGAGTCTTGTAATGTTTATGAAGGTTATTTTCTAATACCAGCTCGGGTAGTAATTTGAACATCTTCAATGTCCCTTGGAGGATTTTACGATTTTGCGTCCGTCTATCCGTTCGTTACGGTAACACGCAAAAACCACTAAAAAGGAGTTGAAAGCTTTGTGGCACGGTTTGGTTACTCGAAGTCCAATTTAAAATATAAGCCGTGCTAATCCATTTGATTCCGTTTGCAAAATAGAAAAGTAATCATACTGCTTAAAACATGACTAATCGTGTTCGTTGCCTTCGTTAGGTCGGTATTGGTTGAAAACTTTTGCCAACAATATAATTTTTTTATTGTTTTATAATTCGTGCCAGGCACAAATTATAAAACAACATAATCGCTCCACGTCTTTTGAGCTCGTCGCTGGAATATAAAGAACTTTGGGAAGATGGAAGGTCATCTGTAACATGTCAGTAGCACCATTTGCTGTTGAGAAACAAAACTATTGTAACACTACAATCACTCCTTTTGAAAAATTTTGCTGTTTTCCGACTTAACTCGACGAGCTGAGTCAGAAAATACATATAGTTCAAAACTTTATATATGTGTGTATTTATATATATAGCGCTGGGCTTTTCAGCACGATAGCGTATACAATTCTTTGAAATCTTATTGAAACTCAAAATACATGTTCTATGGACGATTACAAAGGTCGAGTTATGCTATTTTTTGTATAAAATCGATTTTTTTCTAGGAAAACACCAAAATGGACAAGCATGAAAAACGAAGCTTTGTACAAATATTTTTACTACAATTTTGCTTATATTAGAGGCCATGAGATCTGATGAGTTTATATATGTACTATCTTTTGCCTGAGGTTCGGCCCGCGTAGACATAAAATAATGAATTTTTTGTAAACAATTTGCATAAATACGTTCTTAATGAGTATCTATATCCCAAAAAAATAACTATGCCAAAGTTTGTCATAGACCTATAGTTTCTGTAATTTCGTAAGATTTTGTCAGTCAGTCACTAGCATTCCGTTTGTATACATATAGATATAGAAAACTGGTCATGTTAAATTATAATTGAAATTCAGAAATATCTTTATTTCATAGGTTATACGTCACACTGGAAATACGTCACAATTTATTGCAAATTTACTTTAATGCTTGTTCGGAAGATAGTTTTCCATCAATAAGAAGAAGCAATAAATTCAAAGAAAGGTACCTACCTACCTCTTTTTAATTTCATCATGCATAACCAAAACAAACACAAAATCATTAATGAACGGAACAGCCCGGTAAATCGAGCCGCTTATGATAATGAATAAATAACAGATACCTATAGCGATTAAAAGCGAATCGATAAAATAAATACCCTCTGTGTCCATGAAAGTTAGTCGTTTAGATCAAAAAGTACCAATGGAGGTAAGGTCACACTGTCTAGACGGCTGATAAGTTATCGTCGCGACACGAAAAGTGTACGGTTATCGTAAAGTTTCAAAATATTTCAACTCAGTGAAGTCTCCATTTACAACATGATTTGTTTTTAACATTTTTTCGCTTGAGCGATAAAATACAATTATATCAAAAGTAATAAAAACGATTCCATTAGATCGGTTCAGATAATTTAAGGTCAAATTGCGTGCGAGCTTGAAATAAAATTCCAGTTTATTAGCTAATAGGGTATGTGTCACTAAATATACATCAGACGAAACTATTGCCAGCCCTCAATCGTAATGTCTCCATCGAAAGCTAAACGCCCTACGGATGGTTTAAACTCGGCAAATTGGCGTCTCAATAAAGAGTAGCGTGGTAAAGTGCGTTGCATGCTGCGTAAGGTCGTATGCATTGGTCCTCAAACGTGTACTTTAGCACCTATATGCTTAATACCTGTCCAGTTAGAATCGAGCATGTGATAGTTTTTAATGCAATATTCGCATAACTAAATTCAACTTCAGTGGCAGCGAATCAATGGGAACGATTCGCATTAAAATGTTTCTCGTAGTATCGAACTACATTTTGCATTCTATTTGAAAGGTCACAAAGGGCCTGTTCAGATTACCGGTGTTCAAAGGCGAAAGTGTAGGTATATGGACGGCGAAATTGACATGTAACATTTTTCTTTTCAAAGACGAACGTCTTTTGTTGACTTGCATAATTTGTTGCTTATGTATATATTTTTATGAAGCACTTTGCTAACACAATCTTCCACCGCTTGCCAAATCTTTGTTTGTTTCCAAAACACAAACCGAGAATTGAATTCTTGTGTTTACATGCCAATGATAAATATAAATAAAGAAACTTGAACATATTAATAATTTATCACGAATTATAAGATAAATATGGGTAATTAATAAACTTTCAAACCATCACAACTTTCATGTATTTTTAAAACTTGAAAAGATAATCTAATTTTCATGTTTTTTCGAGGTATTCAGTATAAAAATGTAACTGCACATATTTGACATACTATTTTAAAAGCATTGAATTCGGACATTGATTGTAATTGGACATTTTTATTCGACAATTTTCAAATTTCTGAAATTTATAGCAATTTTTTGAATGCAATATTTAAAAAATGCAAAGAAATTAATTGTACAACTTTTTTAGCCGACGATACCTTTTGAATAAATTTACCGTTTCAGGTCGTCTTTGCAGCAATTGATACTGTTTATCAAACTCTAGGCACGAGTAAATTTCGAATTCTAATAAACGATACCGACATACAGAATAAATTTGTAGAATCAACTTCGTTACGATTCCTTATGAAAATGACTTCGACAGATCTTTATTAATTTTATTGAACTATAAAATCATATTCTATTACATTGTCCAAATATTCTATATAAAATCGATCACATCTTTTTTACAAACTTATATTTTCTCTATTTTTTTTTCAAATGGGCCATTTGCGGCCTAGGGACGGCTACTCGAGTTATGTTGCACTCTTATTTGACCAAAACCCCATGTCTTATTATGTTGGACCTCAAGTATGCTTGCATGCTTGGACCTATCACGGCGTCGTTGTTTGTTTACTCTGTAACTAGAAAGCCACCGCCTGCATTTGTACACTACCTCGACGGTCAAGGAGGTATCGTGCGGAAACACGCATGTGCAAAATTGCTTATATGACTCCTCGGGCCTAGCAGAGAGGCACTGAAGGGAGCACAAACGCAGTTCGTTTGATCTCTCGTTACGTCGGCGGCAAATTTCTAAGTAAAGAACTGTCTTTTTCGTTTCGCAGTTTCGTTTCATTACATTGTTTTCTCAAAAGTTGGAACAATCTCCACGATTCATTACCGCAATTTATCTTTTCCGCAATGCCACAACAGAGACCATCCTTCACTACAGCTGCTGGGGCTGTACGCAGTGCTGGGCAAGGCAAGTCTTCAATATGTATTGAGCGGTGTCTCTAAGACATCCGTCGCAGTCATAGCACTCGTCCTATAGGTCCCTTCTGACGATTCGGAACGACTTTCCGACACGGCCACGGCCCCGAAAGCATCTGTGTCAGGCGGAATTTTATGATCCCGTGCCGTCTGTCCATCTAACGTTCCAATACCACAGAACCATCTCGACGGATCGCAGGTCGGCGCTGGGATAGGCCAGCCTCTCATTCAATCGGAATCCCGCAAAGTATGTTTCTCCTCGGCCTCTCTCGTCGATCGGTCGCCATCCTGTTAAAACTCTTCCGCCACGCCACGTGTACGTTGACGCGAGGGCTCTCGCCTCCGTATGTCAAGTTGGCGATCCAGCCACCTCACATAAAATCACCGATAAGCCCCTCATCACCCGGATGGCCATAACCGTCTGCGGCTTTCTTAGAAAGTTGTCTGTTTTCGGCGTCAGGGTGTCTCTGCCCTTATGGGGCCCCGTATACTCATCAACCCATTATCCCGTACAGCCTTGTATAGACGGCGACAAATCGCATTCGAATCGTCAAGCTTGTAAGAATAACTGGTCCGAGGGCAGCAGCTTTCTCCATAAGTTTCGGCTGCAGATTCTGTAACACTGCAGTGCACCTAAACTTCCTGCAGCTTTTCTCAAAATACGAGGTTAATCTTTATTTCGATGCTTCAATGATACTTTTTCCGTAAACGTCTCCAACAAACAAATAAAAACAGTTTGCAAATTTTCTAACCATTGAACCATGCAATTGTTTGGCATGCTAATTGAGTTTATCGTTTTAAATATGATATGATAAATATAATTAAGACGTTATTTATTTATATTAAACCCAAACAAAATACAATATCACAATATTTATAGCAAACCTTTTAATACCACCGATTGTGATGTTAATCATTTGTTTTACCAAAAATTAATGCTTTGGAGTTACACCGATGCCAAAAGATCAGTTTATTTATTTCTTATCTACGGTATCAGCCGTACTTTGTCCACTGTAATATATTTTTCGTTTCTTAATTGGTTTATATTGAAAATAAATTGAGACAAGGTAGGAATAAGGATAAGTTGGATCCGTCAAAAGCAGTGACGATTGAAAGCCGAAACAAAGGAAAATTGATCTCGATAAAACTTTAACAATTTCAGAATATCAAGAGACGAATTGTGTACATTGGTACATCGAATATCGAAAAAGTAAAATAGTAATATTACCAATAATGTTTGTGAAGTAGGTAAAATACACAGTTTGTGAAGTAGGTACGTTACGGATCCTTTCTGACACAAAGCCTCTGCGCGAGATCCTATCGGAGGTCAGATGAAATTTCATCATCTGTCGCCTACTCCACGTTCGGACAGAAAAAAAAAATCCACCAGTGACATTTCTTTTCTTTTTCTTCAAAAAATTATATACATTTGTTTAGATTGTTCACTATGATATTAATCTCTAGGCACATCGTCCCGTGACCAATTTCGAGAAGTGCCGAAATAAAAATAAGTAAAAGGTACAGTGATAGTTTTCCGGACGTTGGTAAAATTTGCTGTTGACTGTATTTCGTAACGCCATAGATTGCTCTTCTGCTATTCTACAGGCGTATAATACGGATGTCCCAATTTCCGTTACGGATGTCCCAATTAATACGTTATATAATATTGTAATAAATCTCCTATCCTTGCAATGTATATAATTTCGTCGCAGTGAGAGGAATCCCTCTCAGATCTCTTAATTTGGACGATGTGATTCACAATTTTTATTAATCATGTGCCGAAAAGAATAAGTAATTATAATCGGTCACTCATTTTTTAACGTTTGCAACTAATTGACGTGATCTTATGCCGCTATCGGTTAGTTTATGTACGCCGTTAGCGGGTTCGATATATGTGCTATCTGTTGGATCGGCAACGCTTAAGACTAGGAGCATATATATATTATGATACAATGCTCATACGTTAAAGAGAGATAGACCTGGGTCCGTGCATTCATTTCAAGCTCCAACATCGCATTGACCTGGTGTCGGTCGCGAAAACGTCTGTATTTTTTCCTGTCGTCCGGTAGACGCCATCGGTAACGATGTCGAGATACGCGCCATACGCTCTTAAGTTGTATAATGAAAACCGGCGATTTTACGCATTTTACACGTGAGTACAGTTGAAATATTATCACTGTCTAAATGTGATTTTATGTGGTTACCGCACAAAAGTCTTGTACATAAAAGTGTGAACAAGTTTATCGCATTAATGCGCCGAATGTATGAATCAATTGGAAATTATAGCAGATGTATAAATTTTCGCTACTTATAAACTTAATTTTATAAATTTTATCATTATTTTGACACTAGCATATTGCGCGCCCTCTAGCATATATCTAGTTTTTGATCAGATAGCAGTGATCTGTAGTCGATATATGGTAACGTATTAATACTGAATATGTTTGTCTATCATATTATACAGTAGGTATATTTTATCGTCGTCGAGATATTATTTTTTTATCGGCATTTGTTAATTGCATATTTTATGAGTCATACAATATATAAATAAAATGACTAATTAAACAATTACTATAATATCTCAATAACGACCTATGATCAATTATTATAACGTCCGATTTGCTTGAAACAATTTATTTTCGCTAAATATACAATGAAGATAAAATTTATGATTTATATAAATGTTTTCCCACTGAGGTTCGCTTTGTTTGGCTTGTGTTCAATGCTTGAGAATTTTTATATTAAGATTGTGATGTGATTAACCTTTGCATGAGATAATTGATAAGCCGGAATGTCTTCGTCAAATTACTTTGTTGTTAAGGTTACATTACTCATTCCATATTCATATACGCATATGAATGTAGTACGTTCAACTTCTTGATAGCTGTTTTTATCCACTTGGTATGTATGGAGACGACATTGATATTTCTCGAGGTCTGACCCCGTCTGTCTCTCAACAACATCCTACTATATTCCAACGCATACTAAGCTTTCCCTTTTCAAATTGAAATTACATTTAAATCTCAGTTGACTAATCATCGTATAGAATCTATACTATAGATTCTATAATATATATACTAAGAATCTATACTATTTGATTCTATATTTTATAATATATATTATAAGATTATTTCAACCCGCAGCTCCTGCGTGAACGTAGAATGAATTCCCTGATCTTTTTATATGGACGACGCTCATCTAAATCTTTAAAAGTCTAATAAGAATAAATAAGAGATTATAATCTACTTTAGAAGTAAATAAGAGATCATGACATGATTTAAAACCAACACCCACGAAATTCTAAAATAGTTTCATATATTCAGTTACAGTTCCCAGTTCAAGAGAGTTTTGCATGTAACTCGGCTTCTAGGCGGTGTATGGAGATGATACATGTTTCATTTTAAATTAGATCTCCAGCAACACACCTTGAAAATCGTATTCGATTCGAAAGAGTAGTTATTTTGTTATTCCGGAACTAATAAACATACAATTAGACAGACAGAAATGTTAAAATGTTCGTTAGGGTTCTATTGCACTATAAAGACCTTCTACGTTAGTTTTATTATATGTATCTATCATCCCGACCCGCTTCGCTGGGCGTCATTGAAAATAACTACAATTTTTCTTTTAATTTTGTAATTAATGTTTGTCTATATGATACGTGTTTCCAAAAATAATTTACTTTGAAAGTCGGAAAACCTTGTTCTCCAATTATATTCGCCCCAAATGATGTCATTTGAAAATAATTATTATACCTTTGAATATTAAAAAAATGTTTAGTTCCTTGGCCAGACAGCAGTGATTCTAGTGGTTTTGGTGGCAGTAGCAATTCTGGTAGTTTGAATTTTCCATTTGAACAACATGTCCTGGTGGTTCATGATGAAATCTTAATGCATCACAATATTGACATGAGATGTTCATTGTTCCGAAGTCGACCGATACATCAGCAGCATAATTTATTGTTGAATCGTACCTGAACGTCAAACATTCATATTGAACTATCCTTTTAGGTTGCCTATTTAGTCGACGCTCTAATTTTCTTTTGTGTAAGCTCGAACTGAGCATGGAGAACTTGACTGTTGTTGTTGTTCGGAGTTATATCTAATCGTGATTGAGCAATTCTTAATCGATTTGCTTCTAAGCGTTGTTCAGTGTTCCTCAGTTTCATCATTGAGTCGATATTGACGATTCCGACGGACGTCATTGGTACGCCGACCGATATTCCGACGACTTTTTGATGACATTTATTGAATATAAACAAACTACTGACTTTTAATATTCATTGGTTAGTTTTCTGTTATCATAAATTCATGCGACTTTTCCTTCTTATTAAAAACTATTGAAAATATTAACTTTTCAGAATTTTTTGATATATAACCTACTCTCCAGACGATTTTAAAGATAACAAAAAAATATATTCTAATCGGTCAAGCCGTTCTCAATTGATACTCGGACATACATGGTCCATTTTTCTTTTATTTATACAGATATATACATACATACATATATATATATATATATATATATATATATATATATATATATGTCTCTGTCTCTGTCAATGTGTATGTGTGTGCGTGGGTGTGTATGTGTGTGTGTGGTGGTGTGTTGTGTGTGTGTGTGTGTGTGTATGTACACTAGTTTCCATCCACGGCTTCGGCCGCGTGGACATAGAGTAAATTCCTTCATCTCCTGCCGACCTATTTTGACTTTAATCATGCTTCCGATCGTTACCCGTTCTCGGTGCTGAACCAGCCCTGCTCTCGATGCTAAATGATCTCACTGTCGATTCCGATCGCGGCCCCGCTTTTGACTGGTTCCTCGGTATCGATCCAAGTGGAGTACGATTCTCGTCCCGCTCTGAATTATGATCTCGTTACTATTCCTTATTCCAGTTCGATGATTCTCTTGATTCTGATTTTAGCCCCACTCGATTCATTTGCGGAATCACATATTCTAATTGTGCAATTTTTTATTAAGATCGGTGAAATCTTTTTAAGTTATGAAGATGATGCACACAGAAAACTGACTGACATAAATTGAATGTAAAGATTTACACAGTATAATATATATAAGCACAATGAAAGTGAAGGGTATCTATGAACTATTAATGAAACTACTTGTATAATTTATTTCTTCGGTGGCGTTGCTGATTTTCCCTATTAGGAACCACAGGACCGCGCTATCCTTGTCAACCTTTTCCTGACTCGCTGACCACAGTCCGCGTTCGGTATCCAGTGCGACCAGGGACGATATAAAGAGCTCCCGATCACTTCGTTTACGAAAACCCTCACGATGTATTCGTTGATGCTGAAAAGCGCGAAAATTCGGGTGGCAGAAGCGACACTGCCTCCTTGATATTTTCATACTAAATCATTTATGTTGTGTTTGAACAAGACTATCTTTTCAAAATGTAATGATACAGATTAAATGAAATGTTATGTTCTATCACGGAGAGAAATGGCGGTGGGCGGTTTATTTGCATGCAAACACACAAAAACAACAAAAGTTAATCGCCGATGGCTAAGCAATTCTGGCACTTCACCTGTATAGCATAATTCAGGACCGACGGACAATACAGAGCGGTTTAGTGTCTAATAAATGTATGTATCATAAACTTATTTAATAATCTTGCCTTTAGAAAATTGTATAGAATTATAGAAGATAAAATTAATTTTACACTCGTTAGTACATCGTTTATGATTCTCTTAAGGCAAATTAAATGGAATTCTTTTCACAGTTAAAGTATCAATAAATTGTCGTAAATTAAGGAAACCTCGGATATACAATAGAAAATAAATAAGCGTAGAAAGTAAATGTACAAATTAAAATGTGTAGAAAACGATTTAGAGTACATTTGTTAATTCCCATTTGAGAGATGTATTTTTATTTGCGTACTTTGTGTGAGATAAAAGTATTTTATTAAGATTGTGTCATTTAGGTAAAACAGCTATCTCGTTTGAACCTACACTTTTAGCTATGTATTCCATTTCTTTGTTTGGTCAAGCACGACATGTGAGCATGTGCGATTTTATTCGTTTGTGTGCATAAAAAGTCCGCCTCGATTCGGCTGTTAGCGCAATAACATATATATCTATGTGTAATTAATAAACAAATATTCAATATTTGCTTATTAATTAACATGTTTAATATATAAAGCTTTGTCTCATAACAGGCGAAAGTGCTACATAGACCACGAAAAAAAGTTAAATTCTATTCTCGGTACTGCTCCTTATTCCAATTCCGTTCAGGCTTTTAATTCTAATTATAGTCCTAGACTCGATTCCAACCTTGGTCTGTTCTCGGTGATCTCTTCCGGTCTCGACTATTGATTCTGCAATTTGCAATATCGAATCTGCTACCAATCAGGTTTCTGATTTGAACAGGGCTAGCATCAAAATTGGGACTGTATACCTTGAAGATAGCGTAGCTTTCTAAAAATTTTAGAATTTATTATAGCACAAATATCCAGAGAACCTCAAAACAAAATTTTACTCAAGGAGCTTCTCATTCATGAAGGAATTTTTAGAATCGGTTCAGCAATTTGGTTCAACACACAACGAATATGCAGATGCAATCAGGTTTAGTTTAAGTTTACTTTTTTTTTCCGAAACCTTCTCATTCCAGACAGGTAGGCAGACAGACAGACAGACAGACAAACAGACAGATAGACATGAATTTGAAAATTGTAGAGTTGGGGTTAGTTTCATCTAAAATGAACATACTAAATTTTAGTTATGTTCATTTCTATTCAGCAATAAAGTATAGAAGAGATAAAAGATGGGGCAAAACTGAATGGGTTCTCCTTGAGTTTAATAAAATAAACGGTAGAAAATATTATAGAATTTATGAGTACGGTTTCAAAACATTTAAAACATTTTTTGTCTAGATATTTAGACCCTCTTCCAATATATTTTAAACTGATATTTAACAAAGTCACTTTTAAAATAAATTAGGAGTTTCACATTATTTTTCTTAATGGTTATTTGGAATAACCCTGTTAAAAGGAAAACATGATCGCACACTTGAATAATAAGTGATTTTTTGTCAAAATTGGGTTTGAAAAGATGGATAAAGAGGCCCTAAGTCTTATTTTATAAATTTAGACGTTAAACTCTAACAATATTTTAGCAAATAATAGTTTAATAAATAACATTTCCAAACAGTACATAGCAAAAATACGTACATTTATATTCATTATGGAATTAAATTTAGAGATTTTGAATGTCTATTTTTTGTGTTAAAATATATTCACGCTAATACTATAGTCATTATGAAAATCTAAGTATCAATGTTTATGGGGTCTCTCCAAAGTCTCCTTGAAACAACTAACTTTAAAGTCACCTTGAAGGTGGATTTTGACTTTAAAAGTAGTCCGTATTTTCCTATAATCAGTATATGCGATCCAGACACTTTGTGTGTCCGCAATTCGACGTCAATATAAAACTCCCAGATAAATTTTGCGCTACTTATTTGATGCTACGTTAGAATGCCGTTTAATGTCGAGGCCGAGATTTTCGATTAACATCAAATACGCAAATGCGCTTATTTGGAAATATATTGAAAAAACGTTTCCGATAAGATCTTTTATACTAAAGATGAAAAAATCGTAGGCATGTGGTACTGTACGACAGGAAGAAGGACGTTGAATGGTTTTAACGCGTTATAGTGATGTAGTTATGGTGTGGACGTTTGAACGTCTTGAGTAAAGTGACTTTTTGTTTAAGTCGAATTTAAGAGGTGGGTCGTAGAGGGTCAATAACCTTCCTCCATATCGTATTAGTTCTGGACGCAAAATGGAATTGAGTGTTAGGTTTAATAGTTATCGGATTATTGTTTGTTTGTAACGCCACATTTTTTATTTTGAATTTTCAATAAGTTATATCGAATCCGATTCGTTAACTATCAAGAAATGACTTCATATTAAGAGAGTTCTGTTTTCGCCTTGTCTAGATACTTTGCCTCGTATTTTTAGAAAATGGGGATGATTTTAACGAACTTCTTTCATCGGACACCATTTAATATATTATTTGTTAAGTATCGAAGTTCAATAAAAGCGATAACAAAATCTGTAAACTATTTACCTTTAAATAGGCCCACGAATAACACACAAAAAATTATTATATATTTATAAATCCTTACCAACAATTTACATCGGTAGTGAATTAATTTCTTGTAAAATCCATGTTCCGGTATATACGAACCCGAATTACATACGTGTTCAGTATTCACAAAATGACTAAGCTATTTAAAATTAATAAAAACAATGCAATGAAAAACGATCAGAGAGTTGTTAACCTAATTGTATTTATGACTAAATTTGTATACGGGGTCAATCTGAAATTCAAATATCTTTATTACAGGTTATAACATAACATTTGAAATACATCTTAATATTTAAAGAATTTACTATTTTTACTATTACAATTTTTCAATTACCACTCGTTCTAAGGCAATATTCCTCGAAAAGAATGAGCAAGAAACTTGAGGATAAATCTTTCAAACCAAAATTATATTGAAATACAATCATATTTAAAATTATTGCAAAAAAGAACCTGCAGAAAGTTGAGCTCATTATGTTCATTAATCCTCTAAATATTCAGATTGTATAATAACCCTTTTGTGCAGTGTTTGCTTTATAGATACTTCAAATTTGTATAAGTGCAAATTTTGTATACCCTCGGGAATCTTATTGAACATGCACACACAGAGCCTTCTAAATGAATTCGTGACCCTATGAAGTCGACTACGTAACATGTAAACAGAGTTTATTTTATTTCTCGTGTTGAAGTTGTCTATGCTATTTTTATTTAATCATTCTAAATTTTTTCCTATAAATATTAAATTCAGGTAAATAAACTGTCATGCCGCAGTTAAAATTGCAAGTTCTTTAAACTGATCATTTCCCAATTTGTTTAAGCTTTGGATTTTGCAAGAGTGGGCGCGAATTTCCCGCTTTTGCAAAACAAAATTTCGTAAATATCTGCAGCATGTCCCAAAACAGGATGCTAAGGAGAGTCCTAGAAAATCAAAACTCAGCAAACTAGCAAGTTATTTTTACTATTATTGTTTTTTCAAAATAATATATCGCTGCATTCGATTCAACCACTGAGAGAAACACTTTGCCCTCGCACTTAGAAGTCGCTTCCACGGCCTTTTCGTATGCAGCCGCTGCTTCATCGGCGTCCATAAATCACTTTTCTCGGTATTTATTTTTATTTTAGAAAATGAATCAAAAGTTGCATGGTGTGAGGTCGGAGCTGTAAAGCGGGTAAGCCTGTATTTCTAATGATTAACGTCACTAAATAGTTAGTTGTTCGTTTGGCGGTACATGGTGAGGCATTATCATGATGGAGAATTCTACTGCGCAAGGTTGTTTTTTTTTTCCCCCAAAACAAGAAACAGACAATTGTTGATGTATCAGTCTGCAGTGTGTTTTCTTATTTTCTAAAACAATTGTTGCATAATGATGACCTATTACTTCGAAAAAGGGTCCCATCATCATCTCTTCTTCAACATTTTGACCTCATTTTAATTTAGTAAGTATTTCCACTAAAGGAAACACCCATTGAAGCAGACTGTCTTTTGATTTCGGATAGTAATGACGAATCAGTATTCGTCACCTGTAACCAAGACGTGTACAGCATTTAGATCACCACCGGTAAATCTTTGCATTATTTTGAGGTACTTATTAACACGACAGAGTTCTTAGCTTCAGTGAACTTGTGGAGTATCCTCCGAGATCAACTTCCGGATCCCTAGATGTTCATGAAGAATTTTGTGTACTTGACTCATATATCGATGCCTAGGCTCGTCCGAATCTGCTGGTGGGTTACTGTTTTGTCAGCTTCTATCATGAGCCACACTACTGATGTTGTTTACTGACGTCGCCGTAGAAGGACGTCCCTCAAACAAACCATCACGCAGACTAATTATAAACAGTGGCAACTAAATCATAGAAAATCATTGTACGAAAATTTTCTCGTGTTAAATTCATGCTGACCGTAGACAAAGAATTTTCTTTTGCAATCAATTTGTAAAAAGTAAGCGACAGATGAATGCAATATACATATCAAAATTGGCAAAAGTACCATTTTTAAATTCAAACATTCTTTTATTTTACAGTTTCTAAAATGGCCAGTTTCAAAAATTCTTGTTACCCATGTAAAATATTCTAGTAGGGTGTTTTTAAAATTTTTATAACTGTCACGAAAACATTCAAATCTTCCAATAGGCTGTTGCAAATACAACTATTACGATACGGGAGGGAGATGTAAACTACATTTATTTTCACTGAGCTTAGATTTACAAAAACATATTTTGTTAACAGATGGTCTACTGAGAAACATGCTTATCGATAGTAACGGAACAACAAACACAAAATCTTAGCGAAATCGCCAAACGAAAGTCAACAACGCCGATTCATAAATGTTCATCTGGTTATTGAACATGCTAATATTATGTCGTGGTGGTGGACTCCTGTCGCCTTATGACACATAAGTGCTGCATGCTCGTATAGTGCTCGGAGGCGCATCTGTAGGTGATTTTAATACTCCTACCCTGAATCATGACAATTGATAACTTGAAGTTCATAAACACCTGTGTTAAAATTATAAAAATTCTAGATACAAACAGGTTCTGACTATTGACCATAAAAGAGCTGAAATTCCACCAGTCCAGAAAGATACTGGCGCTGTGCGATAAATTAAAAAATACAGCGGGCATAGTCATCAGTATACGCGATAAACTGTAATGTAGTTATTATAGATTTTGTTTACTCATTTTTCGAATATTTAATAAAGTATGTATTTGTTTATTTTGTTTTAAAATCTGTTTATAGTAAAGAACATAAAAACTATACGGCATATAAGTTCTTTATATTGTTTTGACTGGGATAGAAAAATTTCATTTAATTAAATGAACATTATATTTTATTACCTTAAGTATTATGTTATTGTTAATTCCATTCCACGATAAAAGTAAATAGGTATTAATTTCCTTTGAACATGTTTACATCTCAAAGTGTTTTCACTTCACAATATGTACCGTTAAACAAAATTCTCGCAATATGTAGGTAACAACGGATCGAAGTACGAAGCTTGTAATTTTCAATTTGCCGACCACTGTGTTTAATATTGTAACAATTATGTAGCGAAAGCTCGGCAAAACAAAGTCGACGATTAATAGCTTAGACAAACTTCCCTTAAAGGAGCGAGCACCTTCTTTGTCTGTTTGTCGGCGCGGTGCGCAGCCGCCGATGCCATCCGGCGTACGATCTCGCCGTATCTCACCCGATCGTTTCATTATCGCCGCGAGCATTGGCGATGGCGGTGCTTTTTCTCCCCTTCCATTTTCCAAAGGGCCGCAGGCGTATTCTCGAGTCGAGGGGCGAACTCCCCGCCTGTTAAATGCGACAACGGCGTCTCTTACGCGCCGAGGATTTGCGTTGTGCGCGAATCGGGTAATGCCGTCGCCCTTTAATTGTCGTTGTAAAAAACTCGCGCCCGCTTTTCGCGCATGGATCGTCGCCATGTGGAAGCCCGACGTATATCGGCATGGTGACGGTGGTACGCATATCGCTCTTGCTTCAGCGGTATCCATCAAACGTTCCACGCTGGCTCGCCGGTTACCGGTGCCGAAATTTCGGCTCTTCAACCTCCACCGATTTGGTCCGCAAGATTTCTAGGACAACCCTTGTCGATTATCTCCTCAGACACATGCGCTCTGTGCATGTGTTGTCAGTGTAGTTTTAACGTCGCGTTAAATACCGATGTTTGGCTGGCTGGCAGTGTCGATCTAGAGCTCCAATATGTAATTCATATTTTTTTACCAAATTCTTCATTTCAACCAATGATACATTAAACGGTTTATGGTGTTTGGTAAGACAAATTGGAAAGGAAAAATCGTAATGCGTTCTATAACAGAACAGGCGAATTCTGAAGTACGTGCAAATCAGGTTAATTTGATTTTATACCCACTCCGCCATGTGCCCTTCAAACTGTCGCCGTGACAGACAGAAAATTTGACGTTTATGAAAAATAATAAATGTAACAATTTATGACCTTGGAAAGAAATTAAAAGAACAGCTTCCACCATCTCATTTTACTTTGTAATATAATTAAGTATGTATTGTTTTTGAAGTTCATAATCGTCGAACGCTGTAAATATTACAGCGTTCACGCATATTAAGTAGTGGTAGACGTGTCGATTACAAATACTGGTATTTATACATTTTTTAATTAAAAACAATGTTTTGAATGTATAATATAATATTATTATATTAATCTAATATCCCAGGGAACATAATATGCCTCTATACAAATTTCTTTCAGCAGTAGTGTGTCAAATATCCATACAAACATAACTGTTACCATTTTATAAATTGTAAATAACCTATAACAATTTACAAATGATTCCGCGTGGAGTTGTCTCAGTTACAATCCTTCCAGTCGTCAGCAAACATACTTTTACGTATTTTATATTGTAACTGGTCTATAACCATCTACAACCTATTCCGCATCAAATGATCGCAGTCCCATATTGATACGATCTGTAGTTTTTACGTGATTTTATCGAAAAAATTTTTTCGTATATACATATATATATGGGTGTTTTTTTCATTAAATTCGCTTTTTGCATTTATCTCGTAAATGACAAAAGTTATGGAAAAACATAAATGACAAACTTGTAGGTAATTTAATTTTCTACAAAAAAGTCATATAGTATGAATCGCTGAGATCAATATTGAGCGAGATATTAAGCTTTGAATTGATTTTTCCGTGAAATTTTTGCCGATCATTGATTTAAACTTATTAAAATCTTGTTTTCTCTCTCTGTAATATTATATTTTTGTTGTAAAATTAGGTTCAGTGGCCCACTACCTCGCCGATGTGAGTTACGACTTTGCCGCAATGGGCACTTCTGGAAAGCGTTCAATTAGAAAAAACCATCTTTGGTCAAAGCGATCCCATGAAATGCCGCTGAGCTATATAGAATTTAAAGTAAAAATCGATTTTATGTGTTATTTTGTTGGAAAATCTTTATACGCCTTGGTCTAATATAATATTAATATTAAGGGCTCAAACTTTCAGGGAATTTTTTGGGGCATTTTCAACAAAATTTCGGACGGGACCAAAAAAGTCATAAAAAAAATCCTAAATTATATATATATAAAATTGACGGATATTCAAAGTGTGTCGTTCAGTTTACATAACTAGTTCCTGGGGCGCTGCAGCGGTTGCGTGCCAAGAAATTTCAGCCGTACTCCTGAATGGCGAGACAAGAGTCACGGGGTTCATCCCGAAAGAGTGGCTCTTTCCGTCTCCGCAGTTGATCGCCTACCGTTGATCGCCTCGCCGTTGTAATAAACGTCATCGATTTTCCGGTGGCGTCTATTAAATATTCATGAAATACGCTGCACCAGTGCACCGCACCCGCCTAAAGAACCCCCTCCTTCGTTTTATTCTTTTTTTATTTTTAATAACTACGCCGACACCGTGTTCGGATTTATAATTTTCGAAAAATTTTAAAATGGCGTCAATATTAAAAAGCGTTTTCCTTGTACCAACCTATGCGTACCTTTAATGGAACGATTAATGACATCAGTATTATGCGTAATTATCGAAAAATATAGTTATTGGATGGCTACTAATATACCTCAATGAACAATTCTAAAATAGATCTCATTCAAATGTTCATCGTTTGAATTTGTCGTATTTGAGTGAGTAATAGCGTTTGATTTTGAATCGGTAATTCCATTACCTGTTGTCTTATCGTTGTCTAATAAATGTCTCGTATTTGATATTCAATACCAGACTATGTATAGACGAATTAAATAACCAGTATTTAGTTTATATCAGGTTTATTCTGTATTAAACATTACACAAATACACAATAACCATTACGATTTATGATATCCGTAGTTGAAAAATTCTTGATTAATTGTAATAAAATGCCAATTATGAATATAATGTTTTGTCTTAAACGGAACAATATATTTGGTATAATACGTAAGTTTTTTCTAAAAACTAAATTCATTACGACGAACAGCCAAGTTTTGTAAACCAGAATGGAGTATCTTTGGATCTGCGGTGCTACAAAGATCGAATCGTCCTTCGAGTTTTCTATCGTTGTAAACTCCCGTAGAATAGAAAATTAAATGTACGGTATTAACGTTGGCTAACAAAATGCTAAACGTCAGCTAACGTCCATACCGCGCATTTAGTTTAATATTCTACGAGCGTTGACAGAAAAAGCCCGCTTATACCTGTTTGTACGGTCTAACGTACATACATAGACATTTATGTCTACCTGAAGATATCTCGGACAAATCGACTTTTATTTAGCGATTCGTTCGTGCATTATTAGCGATTTCCTGTAAACAATGTCCATCCTTCGAGGATGTTGATGATCATACTGAATATCATCACAAAATTTATTCAAAATGTGCTGCATTTGACTGAAGGCTTTCCGATACTGTTTCCGTTTCTTCAATAGCGTACGCTGCGGTCGAGTGCGTTTCGTACACTTCGGAAGTGGCGTAAATAGTTAACATGACAAGTTTGAAAAATGATGCGACCCATTTGTTTCATTTTTATACGAAATTAGAGTGTAATAAATATACAATGAATATATGAATAAACAAATCATGGAATTTTACATTTTTTTTACCTAAAAGAAAACACAATAAGCTTTCGTTGAAGACAAGTGGGTAAACGATCGTAACGCTACTCGATACTACTTAGTGTCTAAGAAAGGAGCATTTATATTTTATTAGAGAATTCATCTTTAAATCACCCTCATTTCCAGGACATACGATCTACCCGGGAGGCGATTTTCGGGCCATGGGAAATTGTCACATGAGGACAATTTTAAATGTAAAATTTCTGTAATTTTCTGTGTACAAAATGACGAAAATGTCAAGTGATGGATAAAATGTGTATTCTCAATCACCTATGGCAATTTAAAAGTTTATATTTAGAAATTGTGAATTTTAATAAGTATGAGAATACTTAAAAGCCTTTCAATCTGGAATAAAAAGAATGTTGGATGAGCAGCACTCATGATTTCATTAAATTAAGGTGTTATTCATTACACTGATCTTCTAAATTTAGCGTGAGACAATTATTTTCTTGTGCCTTGTGCGTAGGGTGTACCTGTTGCATGTCACATGAATAGCGAAAAACTGAAAAAATTCAGTATTCTGATTTTTTTGTCATTTCGTATGAAATAACAAATCACAAAGGACCACACTAATTCAGCGTTAATAATGGTTTTATTCTATAAATTTATATTAAATTATACGTCTCTTTAAAATATATGTCTAATGTGACAATTTCCACATGGCACGAGAATGGCTTCCTGGCCTGTAACCAACGGCGGCTGTAGCCTGTGATGCTTGTAACCAACCTTTACCTAGTCTACGTTCCACCCAGCGGGATGCCGCCCCACGCCGGGTCGTCGAGTTCAAGGTCGCCGCTCGATAACCTTTCTTCCCCAGCAGTAATCGGTTCTGCGAAATAACTGGCAGCACTTCGATCTATTGCTTTCGTGAGACGTGTTGTTTTTACTCCATTTGTACTACTATACTATACTACTACGGTAGAATTAGATCAGCGCTGAATTAGCGCCAATTGCACCATTCAGAAATCCGTATTCCCGCTGACAGTTCTAATGATCGCTAAGCGGTTTCGCGAAAGTTATCACAGTGATTGTCGTGATGCATTTTACACGGTACTTTTCGTATGGAGATCTGTCAAAATGGTAATTTGGCTAATTTATTACGATCGCTGAACTGTCTAAAGTGCGCATCTATTAAAGCCATATTCATAGTCACATTATTATTGTAAAGTTGTTATAATTAACATAAATTATGAATTAGCGAAAATAGTAATCGATGTCGGGCATCTCTTTCAAATTCCTTACTATTGCTGTAACAACGATTTCGGTACCGCCGCGTAAGCCCGCACTTCAGTTCCTTCACAGTCACCTCAGAGTACGAATTCTTGCGGTGTGTGGGCAAAACCATGGACAGCATTTCGATTTTAGACTTGTTTATTGCATCTCGAGCTTCAAAGTGGCGGTCGGGTGCAATTGTTACGCAACTTATATACGCATCACAACAACTATTCATGATTAAATACGATAAAACACAATAAAACAAGCAAGACAAAAATTCTAATAAGACACACGATAAATATATACACACAGGCAAAATAAACGAATATTATACAATGAACGATTCCTAACAACTAATCTCTACCAGGATACTAAAGAGACAACTATTCAAATTTTATAATTAATATACAAAAATACAATAAAACAAAAATAATTCTTTACCCAAGTCCGTTTTATAAAACAAAATAATACATTTATTTACACATTGTCCAATTTAACACTAAGTGCGGCTGTCTGTAACAATTGCTTTCAAATGGTATTTATTTTATATCGTATATTTTATTAACTAAGAACTCGGAAAACTAATATTTCGTAACTTTTTCGTAACAGTAGTTCTCATAAATTTATAATATCGGTATCTGACTTTAAATCATTATTTGATTCAATTAACAGATGAGGGTACATTTTCTAATGCCGGATCTTAGACTATTAATTACATTAAATTATCAGAAATAAAATGAACTTACTTTTAGATATTTTTGTCTTTAAAGTTAGTATTAAGATTATAACTTTCCATAAAACTTAACCTCACAGTTTGGTACAGATTGGAATACAATACAAACACAAACTACCACCACCAAACCAATAATAATTTAATTTATTATTTATATGATTTACACAATTTAAAGGTGTTTTTTAGCAAAATTAAACAGGAATGCATCGTAAAACGAAACACCAATACAATTAATATCTATTGAGAAAAACGACCTTACGTCATAATTACGCAAGATGTTAATTACTCCAGCCGTATTTGAAAGTTTGATATGACAATGTTACAGAAAAGTTTTCAAATGGCGCTGTCGAAATACAATCTTAGAAGCGACTTGGAGCAAAGCTATTTCCGCGCTATTTCCGATTTTTCGCCTTTTCTCAATCAAGCGATTATAAGTTCATTTTAGCCGTAGTAGACTGGGCGGACTCTCCGCTCGAGTTTATCTCCGGAGACTCAGAGCGTGGTTTTTTGTCACATTGATAAAATTACACATAGGCGCGCACGCACAAATTAGTGGTGATGTTTGTGTGCATGTTTATCAGAATTCTGTAATGGCGTCCAACAGAGAGTCTATGCTTTTGTATCAACGCTGCTTCTATAAGTCTAAATAGACGACGTAAGAAGTTGTGTCTTTGCCCTCTTTTAATTGCTTGGCCACAAAATGTATAAACGATTTTGACCACTTATCGAAAGCGAATATATGTTGTCCTTTAACCCTACTCAATCAAAATTAATAGCTACAGGTTTCATACCTGATATATATACGTATATGGGCGCAACAAAACATCGATTCTGTGCGCCGTTCGATTGAAAAAGGCATGTGACCTACTACGAGATTCAGGCATCCTTGGGCATAGGCACGAGTCAAATACAATCAATCCTACACAAACATTTGGGCATGAAAAACTGTGCTCGCGGTGGATCCACGCAATTTGATTGAGGCTCAAAACGGACCATGTCACTTGGTGCAATGCCACGTTTACCAGATTCAAGGAAGGGGCGGTTAATTTGGTGTGGGACAGGAAGTTATTGACGAACTTCGTAAATATAACAATAAATGTTGTATCAATTTACACTATGATAATACCAGTTCTCACACGGTTAAACAGACATATAATTTTGGAAGGAGACAAACGCAGAATTTATGAGCAATCCTGCATACAATCCGACCGGACACCTGTATTAACAAAATTAAAAGACTAATTACTCTGTCAACGATTTTCATCATCACAAGGGGCTGGTGAAAAGTATGAGTATGAAAAACCTTCCTGAGGCCCGGAAGAGTGGCATAAATATTTTGAAATTGATTTATTCCTATTAAAAGTGCATTTATGCTAACCGAGATATTTTTAAGAAAATTCATTTTAATCATTCGATAGTAATTTTTTTCTTACTCGTTCCAGAAACTTTCAGTTGAGCCCTACGT